>JARGYA010000351.1:0-142844 GCA_029204335.1 Mycena vulgaris
AGAGGCGGGCGAGACGCTTAATAAAGGAGGCGAGCATCGTAGCTGGGATGTGGCTGGACATGTCTGTGAGCGGGGTTCGACGAAGATGGGTGGGATAGAGACGAACGTTGAACTGAGGAACAGCTCAGTCAACCGGAAAAACCGGGCGCGGTGTTTTGAATGCAGTACGTCTCGGTCGAGGAATGCATACAATTTTGTGTAGAAGAAGAGGATAATCTCTGGAAAACTGGTTAGACACTGTATTAGTACCAGCGATGGGAAAGAGCTTACAAGTTGTATTCTTCATCACCACGAAGAGGGCGTTGAGTGCAAGGAGCCCAACGGTTCCACCTAATTCGAATTGTCCAACATGGGGACATCAGGGTTATAAAGGCGACTAGATACCATGGTCAACGCTACCGCCGACCCAATCCATGATCAAAACAGGGCGCGTCAAGTGAGGCATGACACCGCGGTGCATCACGTTGAGGGCACGGAGTGAAAGACTCTTGCTCGTTGCCACATCTCGTCCCGCGGACAGTTTCGGCAGGAGCGCAAGCCACGCCCGGGTGAACACGGCTCGATGAGAAGGCAGCGAGTGCAGCGACTGGTGGATCGTCAGCTTATGTAGCCTCGCGGCCGGCGTTTTGGGTTTATTCGCGTCTGTAGAGGTATCTTCGTCAAAGAATTTTCGCCAATCATCTTCGTCTTCCCCCTCCTTGTCCCCCTCCTCGTCCGACGACAGGTCCTCCGCGCTTGCGGAACCCTTCTTCGATGGCTTTGGCTTCGGCGGTTTTGAGCCCAGCTCCGAGACCCACCACGCGTTGAGCTCGGCCTTTTCCGTAGGGAAGGTATTGAGGCCCTCGAGGATAGCCAGGAGATTTGCAGGTAGATTGGGGTGGTCGGAAGTAGATGTGGTGTTTATTAATGACCTGTAGTGCATACATGAGATTTGGCAAATAATGAAAGACACTACGTACCCGGCTTCGCGAAGGAAAAACCACCGCACATCATCGTTGACACTGAACCACGTCTCGTGGAACAGCTGAAGAACGTCTGAATCAAGAACGCCCTTGTTGCTTTGCGCTGATCGTCGAGAAGAGGGGCATAGCAGCAAGCCAGAGACGATTTTCCGGAAATGGGAGATGTGGAACTGAGGTTGGGAGTCTGACAAGCTGGAAGATGTCGATAGATGTTTTTGAAGGGAAATAAGATCTGCAACGACGATATCTGGAGGAAGCATGAGCGCCGTACAAGGCAACCAAGAGAACGGGAAATACACGCAGCAGCTTCTCCTCGTCCTTCAGTAGACCGCATAGGAAATCCACATAGGAATTGAGCCTGTCCCATAGCCAGCCCTTGACGACTTTAGCTGCTTCATCGCCACCTGCGCCCAGTTTTCCGGTTGATACGACGACAACGAACACCCGATAGAGAGCGTAAATGGCCTTAGAAGTGTCCTGTGCTTCACCGGCCGTGAATGCGAGGTCCAAGAGGTCCGCCAATGGATTTAATGAGGCATTGGCGGCAGCGGCCGACGTGAGCTGCTCCTCCAGCCGCTCGACTGATTTTGTGAATTCTGATTCCTTCTGGATTTTGCGCTTCTTGCTCGGCGGCGGGAGCGACGGCACTGGGCGCGTCATGGAAGGAGGCTGAAAATTTACACAGCCACCGGAAAGCGGACCGTGGCCGAGAACCCACAAGAATCCCAAAAGATAATTAGATGTCCGAATGGCGTCTGCCTCGGGAGGCGCAGGCTTATATATATTTCCAGGCCGATATACGAGAGCTCCGATGATGATAAAAAAAATAAAGCGACTGTGTCGATCCTCTAATTACTGGTCCTCTAATTGCTGGTGTTCAGTTTTCTTCTGGGGAGCGCTGCGGAAGTCAGGGTAGCGTACGCAGTCGACAACCAAGGATCACCGAAAAACTCTAGTTAGCCGTTTATCTGTAGTGGCAGTATCGTCGACTTAAAGAGTGGCGATCCCGTTTGCGATCCGATCCAGATCCTCCTTCAAACTCTCCGGACTCCCGACAAAATCACCTCCAATGTTTTCATCCCCATATGCATTACGCCGGAAAACTATGAGTCGCGCCGCAGCGCGGGCGTGAATGGCGTTGCCGGTAGCATTTGCCGCCACAAGGCAGGGCCTCCATCAAGCTCAACTTCTCGTCGTCGTCCTGCACGTAGTGTTTGAAAAATTCCGGCTCGTCGACAAATCGCATGTAGTTGAAGCGAGCATGCAATACACAAACCATTTGTATTTGATTATGCTGCTGAGCGCCTTATATTGGGGGTATTCGAGCTCCAGAGAATGGTGGAAAAGTTCGCCATAAATCACCCACGACAAAAGCGTTGTTTCGGGATCGTTGCACACCGTGATGGCGGTTCTGTCGGGTGTCGGCCTCACCACCGAGTCGAGGCGTCAGTTGAAGGGATTAACCACGTCACATTTATATGTGTACAGTCGGCGGATGTCGTCCATCCTGAGCTTTGAGACGTCGAGCGCCAGTTATAGGAGCTTGTCTACCCCACCCTGTATGGCAACCTCCAGCGGATAACGGTGGCCGTCATGTTCGATTGCCCAGTCCGCGACCTGCCGCGCTGTTGCTGTAATGAGGAGATGGGGATGAGTACGAAATAACACGCGGTCAGAGTTGGCGGCAAGTCGGGGTACGATTTTGGGTCTGGGTTGGCGCATGTGCGATAGAGCGTGCGGCATGTTGAGAAAACGGAGCGAGATCCTCGATGGAATGGAGATATTTGAGGGATATTTAAGGGCAGCTCCGGAGGAAGCGTATCGAGCATCGAGGTTGTGGGTGAGACGAAGAAGGCGCAATTGAAGAGCCAAGTGAAGAGTGAAGTCAGATCGCCGGGCCGATGCTGCCACCGAGCCGCCATCGATATTGATCGATGGCGGTGCACCCACATCAGTTTCTCGCAGACACAGCAACCTTGAAGTCCTGGCTGCACTACACATACTGTATTGGTTCATCAATCTACACATCCAGACACCCCGATTTTTTAAAAAAATGGTACTATACATGAATCGACGACACCGGTGCATTCCAATCATTCCCGAATTGCCTGTGTAGCAGGTCTTTAATTGATACAACTCTCGTCGTGCGACATTCGTGTCTCTGTCGCCAACCACCCCAACTCCAGCGTGCAGCACTCTCCCAAATTTCGTGCATAGACTCACGGGCCGAGGCGGAGGCAAGCCAGTACTGGTAATAAAACCATTCCTCCTTCCCACAGTTTCCAAGGGCTCCTTCGTGAGGATACGGCGACAGCTCTTGGTGTGCGGGAGCGGCAAGGTCATCGAGCCATACCCCGATGACGCGGGAAGGAAAGAGGAGGAAGAGCGCGAAGATAAGATTTTGGTCTTTGCCCACAAACATCCCTTGCCGAAGGTAGTGGTCGTGGTACGCGTAATACGTGTCCCGCCACCAAGAGATGGTTTTCGGCGAGCCGCCGAAGAAGGAGGCTTCACATCCACAGTCAGATGGAGGGACAACTCGACACAATTGACTTGCTCACCTTCGCTGAAATAATCGTCTACCGGACCCGCCCGTTCTTGCCAATATCGGAAGCTGGGATTGGGAACACGACACACCGGGTAGAATAACAGATTCTCCTCCTTCTCTCCCGTCAACGCACTCCCTTCCCGCCAAATTTCATGCACCCGTGCCGCCGAGGGCCAGTCGGTGAAGTTGTGGGTGCTCCGGAAACTCCCAGCATCGTTCCAGAATGCGTATTCATAATCCTGACCCTTGCGTGACAACGCCTTGACTGCCTCATCGAGGAAGTATGGCTTCCCATTCCATACGGCGTACAGGTCAGCAGAATGGATGCCCTTTTCCCGGTCGAGTGCGTGCATTTCGTGATATTCCTCTTTGAACTCTCTGAGAGGGGGGATATCAAACGGCATCGTGAATGTGGTATCGATGATTATCGGGAAACTTCCACGGCACTTCCATACCAATGGCGCCATCTCCGCAGACGTGTAAAAGTAGACGTCGGTGGTGATGGGTCGGAGGAATTGGCACAACCACCATTCATAGTCCCGCATGGTGTGCTTGGATTTGGCAAGAGGGAAGAATGCGGAGACTAGAAGGATTGAAGATGCGTTGCGAGGGCTGAAAATTGCAGTGGTCTCTGAATCGACGAGAGGGACATCGGAAGGACCCAGCAAGTAGGAGGTTGTGTAGAAAGAGACAATAATGAAGGAGAATGCGATCAGTATGAAGAGGCGGCTTCGACCGAGAAGTGGCATAGATTATGGTGGAGGCAAGGAAAGAGCGCCCGATTTTGATGGGGTCCCGGTTATTCAAATGCAGTGGCGATCACGACCATTCAATTTGTGATACGCGCACACATTGAACGCGTAGTACATACACGTACTCAGCGCTCCGCGCGGGCTGTTATCCACCCAGCCCGACGCTTCTCACCTTCGCGCGTGCGCGACTCGTCCTGTGTGCTGGTTAATAAATTGAGAAGTATAGTCAAAACTACCATATTTAGAGGTGACTCCAGCAGATAGATATGCTTGAGATGGTGAAGGGAGAGAAAGTAGGTCTCAGGATTCAGCATTGACGGTCGGGGTTCCGAAATTACATGAAAAAAGTCGTGTCCGCCTGCGTACGATGGACGAGTCTCCTGGACACTCCATGACTTCCTTCGTGTCATCGAACTTGAGCCGCCATGTTTCTAGTGGCGTGTTAATAAAGCAGAGGAATTACAAAAATAAGTGAGTAGTCGTGAGATTAGCTGGCCAGCCAGGTCTTGAACAACCACCCCAGTACGCCCGCGACGACTGCGGTACCGGCAACGGTCGCACCAATTTCTGGATCTTGACGCTTCTCCCAAATTCTCCCCGGTAGGCTGGCGGCTGTAACACGACGGGGAGGTTGTGTCACAGTCGGCGCAGCGTCCACAACGATGCCGGGCGTGGAGTGAACCAGTAACTGCGCCTGGGCGTCGAGCTTTCGGCCAATCTCCCTCATGCTTTCTGCCACCACCGCCTTGTTCTCCAACCCCATCTCCTCGATCTTCTTCTCGAATGTCAGAGCCAGCCGCCGGCGCTTCCACGGCTCCACGAACACAATGGCGACCACGAAGACGAGTAGATTGAGGCCAAGCGCAGCGAGCGACCCGTACGTCGAGGCACTCCGGATTTTGTCTGACCACACCTGCTCCTCGTGATAACGCGCAAGGATGGTTCGCATGAGTTCGGTGAACTCGTACTCGACGGCCTCTTCAGCCTCGTGCGCGGCTGCCCGCGCATGGGCCTCCTGTTGCTCGAATGAATGGTCCTGGGGAATGAGCGTAGTGAAGCGGGCGATGTCCGCCTGATTCCAGTTAGACTTGCGCTGCAAGAGGTCGTTTATTTCGCGCTGCGAGTTGGAGCGCTGCGCGACGGCGACATCGTATGCCGTTTTCGCCAACCGGGCAGCATTACGGGCTTCCGTTATACGGGTCTCTGAAACGAATGGGATCGATAAGTCGTCTGTGAAAGTGCGCGCCGCGCAATTACATACACACCCTGTTCTACGACCCGCCGCTTGAGAGCCTCAATCTCCTCGTAGCCGGTCATTTTGTTCAGCTGGAATCCAAGCTGCGAGAGCGTGGTTTTCGTGGTGGACGTGAATTCGTCTGCCCGACCTCGGACGGCAATTGCGGTGTTGTCTGTCCATTTACGCAGGCGATCCTTGAGCTCGGAAGTCTGCTTCGAGGAGGAGGCAACCGGTTCTGAGGAGAGCTGCGGTCGCGTCGAAGAAACCGTTTCCGACGAAGTGGATGGTTCTGCCAGCGGCGGTTCCTCTCTAGGTTCATTGTCCGGCGGCAGCGTGCGGGTTACATTCTGAGACGCGGCCGATACAGAGAGGTGACGAGCGACAAGAGGTCGATATAGGGACCTCAGAGGTAGGTGTAGCATTCAAACGCGTCAGCCCCAAAAAGGAAGCCGAGTTCTCCCGACTAGAGTCGTGTATATACTTAGTATGTAGGAAAGTCATCTATTCTACCTACCTATTACACGTCTACATTAGATATCCAGGAATCCATGTATCCACGTATCAATATGTCAGGTGGGGCCATAGTAGAGAGATTAGGGAAAGAATACCGCCAGTATAACTAGAAATTGCGAGTGCATCTAACTCCAGACGTCCAACATAAGTCGCGAGCGCTCTTTCAGCAGCTTCACCTCAGCCGTACCCTCGACCTCCGCAGACCCGCCCTTGGCCTCTCCGAGGATCCGAGCCAGAACCTCCTCGACAGCCTTGCTCATGCTCTTCGCATCTCCGCAAATGTAGATGTATCCCTTGCCATTGATAATTGCGTCAGCGACGTGCTCCCGGTCGTCCCACAGAAGGTCCTGCACATAGATCTTGCTTCCGTCGTCCTTATAGGGCGGCTCGCGCGAGAATGCGCAGTGCATGCTGAATTTGCCCTTCAACTCCTCGCTGTATTGGGGCCATTCCTCCTTGTAGAGGAAATCTTCCGTCGATTTGCGGCATCCGTAAAACAGCGAGATGCGTCCCCAGTCAGCGAGAGCGTCGGGGCCGTTCTTTTCGAGCGAGCGACGGGCAAGGGCAACACGTTCCTGGACGAAGCCGCGGAAAGGAGCTACACCCTAAAGTAAAGATAGATGAGTAAATATTAACGGCAAAAAAAGGGGAAGACGCACGGTTCCGGGTCCAATCATGATAACAGGGCTTTTGGGGTTGGTAGGAAGCCTGAAGGTTGACCGTCTGACGTGGATGGGAGATTTGTATACCGTCTCGCTCTTGTAAGCACCACGAGGGCCTTCGATGGCGTATGTAGGCATGCTGACCGTGGCCACCATCGGCTGGCTCTCGCCAGTCGCTGCATATTTGAGGTTCAGCAGGAAGTTTGAGCCGACACCGAACACCCATTTGCTAGGCACGCGAGGGCTGGAGATCGACTGGTATTTGAGGACAACTGCCGTGACGTGGATGGATGTGGGGTAGAGCTTAGGGCTTGAGGAGATGGAGTAATAACGCGGCTGAAGACGAGGAATCGCAGACACGATGATGTCGAAGGGAATGGGCCATGCTGTGGTGTTCTCCTTGGTCGCAGGGATCATGAAGTTGTTGCCTGCCGCCAACTGAAGGACTTCGCCAAGTTTGAGGCAACCGTTGGCGATGACCTCGTGGTATTCTTCCTTGTTGGAATTGAGAGATTTCAAAGCCTCCTCCGCCTCGGGCGTAGGAGCAAACTTCGAAAGCGAGCCGAGGATTTGACGACCGACAACGGCGCTGATGTCGATGTAGTGCCGGAGGACGGTGGCGTAAGTTGTGGGGACGGGGAAAGGGACCTTGGCAAGGGCGGGATCCAAGGACTCGATACCAATGACATTGTCCTTCTTGTCGAGGAGGCCGAGAGTGCAGAGAAGACGATCGACCTCGACGTCTGGGTTCGAAGGCCACACTCCAACGTGATCGCCGTGTTGATATGTGATCCCAGAGCCCTCGGTGTTAAGCTCGATGTGGACACAGTTCCGTTCATCGGTCGACTGGAAAAGCTCGCGAGAGGCCGAGATGGGTGCGGGATATGGGTTCTTGGCGTCGTGAATGCCTTTCGTCTTAGTGAGAGCCCGAGCAGACAGTTCACCTAGAGTCGACGTCAGCGAAGAGAAGTGAACGGAAGGAAGTCGTACTGACCGAGGTATACTTTTTCAGGGGCATGGTCCGTTAATTCTGATACCGCGAAGTCGGCGGAGTCCCCGCCCTGTCCTTCCTCTACGTTCATAATGGTAGAAAATGCCTCCCACATGCCATCCTTCCACTCGAGATAATCTTCCTCCATGCTTTTATCGTCGTCACCTTCCCCCCTCTCACCCATGCGGATTGCACCCATCTTAGTCAATTCCGCGTCCACTTGCCGCCCGATGAGGTTGTAGTGTTCGTAGGTCCTGTTACCGAGACTGAAAACAACGTATTTCAAGCCCTCGAGTTTGCGCTCCCCGCTGCTAAACTCGAACGACTCGTCCTGGAGGTTCTGCATGAGCTGAACCGCATTGTCTGTCGGCTCACCCTCGCCATAGGTAGCCATGACGAAGAACACCGCACAGTCCTCTGGCAACTGGTCGAGGTTCTCAAAGTCGTATTCTTCGGGATCACAGACGAGGGAAGCGAGCCCGAACTTGGACTTTGCTTCCTTTGCAAGACGGATGGCGTATTCCTCTGCCGTGCCTGTCTGCGACCCGTAAAATATGACGATCCGCTTTTTCTGTAACAAGGGAGATACAACGTGAGTACGAGGCAGTGAATGTGAGCGCTGATGCGACGTACACCCTCCTTCATCTTCGTTATGAAGTCGCGGGGGTTCCCACCACCATTTGCTGCCTTGGTCGGCACCGGGGCGATCTTGGGCTTGGAGGCGGAGAAAAGCTGGTCGCGGAAGAGATAGAGAGCGGCGAGGACGACGCCCAGGCCGAGGATGACCACATCCGACGACGAACTGGAGGCCATGCCAGGAATAGATATGGCAGCGAGTGGAAAGACTGAGAAAGACGGGTCGGAATCGGCCATAGCAGCGAGGAGGAAGGATAGGAAAAATTTACCAATGTACAACGGGAAAAGAACGGACTCTGGTTTTTAAGTAGAGCGGTGACAGTCGGAACAGAGGCGACCAGGATAAGACGTGGCCTCATCAGGAACCAACACATGACCACTGTCCGAGCCGACCCGCGTCGCTCAATCCCACAATTAATTCCTGTCCCATTCATTCCTCTGTCTGCTGCTAAACAACCGTGCTAATAACTTGGAACATATCCCCAGGACGTATCTCTCAGCAGAATAGAATATCGTTCTGTCCCTTGGATTGGTAGCGGCCGTCCCCTCAAAAAATGGGTCGAGGCCCACCATCACAACGCAAAAGCTGCGGCCGGAGTCAAATCCCGAGAAGCCATTTTGTTCGGGGTTTTGATCAGCGACCATTAGTCAACGGGAGGCCCGACGGCTAACGGCTCCCGCGAGCCCCACGCAGGATGTGTTTCGGGATGTCCGGCGGTTGACCGGACTTCTGAAACAAGCTCGCTCTCAGCCCCCAGCTCATAAGTGTACCACTTGATTGCCAGCTGGGCCCAGAGCCGCGCAGCCGAAGCACTAACACGACGCAGTCAGTCTTTGGTCACAGATAAGCAAGTGTGGGTGGGTACTCTGAATGCGAGGCAGCAATCCACGCTCCGTCTGCTGCGAGTCGACCACGCTCACTCCAGTATCCTTCTTCGTCCCCCAGTTTCCATATGCTGTTGATTGTGGCGATTGCCTCGACGCCGTTAATAGCGTTGTTCCCCCAAGTGGCTAGGTGGGCATAATAATGCGAAATGGTAGTAAGTCGCTTGTCTGAGGCCTTCGACGCGGTCTCGTCAAGCGAGCAGACGGCACAAGTGCATCGGAAGCCATACTGCTGCGACAGGAACTCTCTAAGAAGGTTTGAGTGTGTAGCTTCCTAGAGTATTAATGGCGTACCTTCGTTCTTTTTTTGTCCTCTTCGTGTCCGTGTACGTCGTGAGCAACTCCTACTGGAATGAGAACGGTCCGCATGAACAGACGTCGGAAACGTACCTGGCCCTTTCGGATATTCTTCAAAGCGTGCACGAAGAGCGCTTGCTCTCGTTGTCGCCACGTATAGACGACATTAAACGCGCTCGAACATCCGTGATTCAATCGCGCCATGCGCGGAAAGATCCCGACGCCGTCGCCCGCGGCAACTGCGTTAGTTTGGAACTTTGCAAGAGAGACTTCGTCGGGATGGGCGTCTGGATCAAGGCCCTCGGGAAAGTGGACGTATGAGAGGTTCAGAAAGGCGTCACGGTCCGCGGGAGACACATTCTGCAACATTCGCGAAATGAAGGCTGCTGGAGACTCCGAGACTAGTTCCGCAATTAGTTGGGATGCATAGCGAAGAGACGAGAAGCGAACTCGACTTGGGAACGACGAACAGCGGAGATTCTTGGATCACCAGCTCGCCTTGGTCAATGTCCCGGGTTGCGACAAGCCCTTTCCCTTTTCCTGGGAGATCAGCGACGACGAAGGGTTCGGTATTTGGGATGAAGGTGTCGGGGTCATTTCTGCTGGAATAGTAATATGCCAAACCAGCGACAGCGACTGGAACCGCCAGCAAAAGTAGGCGTATGGAGAAACGTCCGCCCTATGGGCATGTCAGAGACTGAATATTTGGAGAGGGAGGGAGGAAATACGCACTGAAGCCGCCTCGGTCACTTGAGGAGGGTCACGTCGCTGGCGCTTCGCAGGTCGTTGTGGTCGCATTGAGCTCGGGGTGATGGCGGCCTACGGCGGCCCGCAGAGACGGAAGCTTTTATGGCAGCGACGGCAACAGTGATTGAGGATTAGATCACTATCGCGACTCAACGCCCGCTGCCAAAAGGAGGTCTAGCGCATGAAACAGTATGTTTCCTCAGATTCGATTGTCGAGCACATTGTGGTTGGGAGCAAGAGCGAAAAGGCCCCACGTGCCGTCATTAACGCGGTCACGAGCGGACGAACGACGCGACGCGTTTGTTTATCAACAAACGCGTCGCACGACCCCAACAGAGCGATACATGGCGTAACAGAGAAAGGTATATAAACGGGCTGAAACCAGTGCAATTCTTCACTTTTCTCTCACTTCCTTCCTTCCTTCCCTCCCGCTTCCCACTTCCCTTCCTCCTCCCTCCCTCTCTCCTCCCTTCTCTCTTTCCCACATCTAATCGACCTCAACATTTGACCGTCGCCCTCAACACACACACTTCAGGTGGGTAAAATCGCTTATTCCTGTCGGGGTTCCGGGGGGTCTCGAATCAGTGTGCGGCCGGCTCGACACGGTGTGCGTGTATCTAGACGGCGACCTCGCGACCCTGGGACTGCCGCTGCCCTCAGCAGTGGCGGACCCCGCGAGCATCGCTTGTCGCGCACATCAGAGCCGAGTGCCTATCCCGTTCGCCTTCGGGCTTGGGCACACAATTCTCTCCTGACAGTAGGCCCTGGGCAAGCTGAGGGTCTTGGGGATAGCCCTTCGGAACCTTTGGAGCATGGGATTTTACCCGTTTTTCGTACTTGTTTGCTGACAGAGCATTAGTTCTAGGTTCTTGGACTCTCGTTGACGCTTGCTTGCTTTCGACTATATTTCCCTACACTTTTATACCACACACAATATATTTTGTCTTCTGAAATGCTCTTCTGGGTTTGAGTTCGCTCAGTGTGACCGACTCTGTGACACCTCGCGTTTGCCTCTTCCCACCTCCACCTCCGACCCATAAACTCTCCCGCCTAGTCCCATTCTCGTCCAACCATCTGTAGTATGTCTTCCCTTCCCGCTGGTATCCTCAGCCTGCCCCTGAACGTGGTTGGACACGTAGGTTTCGCGTTCTCGGTCAAACCTCCATTCCGCTCAATGCTTTCTAGATCCTCTCCCGCTGCGGTCCTAGAAACCTCCGCCACATGCGCCTCATCTCAAGACCGTTTCGGGACTTCCTCGACGCAACCCCATCGGTTTGGTACGCCGCTCGATGCAATATCGGCTTCGACGTCGAGCTCCCGACCTCTGGCCCATCCGAATTCGGCCTCGCCCACCTTATGTTCGGGAATGTCAAGTGCTTTGTATGTGATCCATTCTGTGTCGAGTATTTCTGGATAGAGCAAGGTCATAGGTTTGTGGCCAACCGACCAGCACCATGCCCCGCTCCTTCGCTCTGCAAATCAAAATATGTTCCGTGAGTTCTTCCGAATATTTCCGTGACTAGCCTGACGACGCCCTCAGTTCTCTTGCCTGTACGCTAGTCACAACGACGCTAGCTCTATCCCGTCCGTCATTTGTCCAATTCATCCTTCTCGTACTTATTTGCCGTAGGTACCACTCTCTGGTCCATGCGACCACGCTGCCCGAGCATCTCCCATACCTCGAGGGCTCCGCCGGCAAGCAATCTTCTTCGATGACGCGCCCTCCCCACTCACTTCTGTTGGGCTTAGCTGCTCCCTTGTACCTCCCCTCGACGGTCAAGGTTGGCGGTTGCAATTTTTCGATTCATGCCGGATGTCTTCAGAGGTTTTGATGCCTCAAATCACCCCGGTTTGTCGCATCGTCTTCTTGTCTAATCCTTGCACAATTTACTGTGCCTGTCTGGCACGCAACTCATTTCAGGGCCGTTTCTGAGGGGCTCTAATTCGCGGATAATCCCCGTTGCGTCTAGGCAGCTAACCTATTCATTCCCCCAATGACTTCTATTCTGACTTTGGGGGTGATTTGTTGGGGCCGGCCACTGAATAGATTATGCATCATTATCCCAGGCTTATTGTAAGCTGCTCGATGCTTGCGTCGACCGAGCAAACTTTAAGCCGCACAATTGAGACCAACTTGAAACAAACAGGTAAGTACGTCACCTACTAGCCAGCGTCTATCCTGAAAAAATCGGTGGACCCTCAGATCGCAGAAGCCGAAGGTTCCGCCAACTTGGATGTACGGGTCATCCCCCCCCAAGTCCTCCCCCTTCGACGATCACAACTCGCTGTCGACCTCGAATAGAATTTGTCTCTTCAGCCTTCAAGACTGTCGAATTATGATACATGGCTTTCTCGGCGATATCAACTGTCTATGCTTGTGCTACTTCGCATCTTCTCCGCTGCGGACGATGCGTTCGACGGTGAGTCTAGGATATATATTATTTTATTACACGAGGCGACCAACTACAACAGATTTCTTACATTTCAAGAGATTGGAGTGGGTGTGCCTCAGGCCAGCCTTTCTCAAGTTGAGGACTTCAAAACTGTACAAGACACCTTGCCCGGGAGAGGCTGGAGAGCAAGCCTCACCGGCTCGGAGCCGAACGGCTTACTAATTCAAGACGACAAACTTGAAGTTACCACGTCGTCGCATTGCCTTTTGCTCTTGATCGCCATACCGCCGACTACATACTCATGGGCCTCCTTGCTAATTCATGGCCAATCGAACGAAAGTTCTAGTTTGAACCATGTTTATGTAAACGCCAACTTGAACTTCGCTTCTTGATTCCGGGAACCACCGGACGGGGTTGAAATTTTCCCTTTCACTTTTCTCCAACGATCAAAACCATGGTCCCTCAACTTCGGCTGGATGACGATACATTCATGAAGATGTACCATAGCAACGACCCGTCGTTTTCAGCTTCTTTGCGATCCTGCAAGTGCACTGGGTCGAAGAGTCCGCGTCTCTCAAGGTGGGCCTCAGCATGGTGGTAAAGACCGTGCAAGGTAATCTCAGAGCCATCTCCAGCTCTCCTGCTGCTCGCTCTGCAAGGCCGTCCAGTACTGCTCCAAGAAATGCGTACGTCGGCTTTTGTTGCTTGCGCAAAGTTCAGCGCCGACGCCATAGTTGACCAGCAAACCGACGACTGGAAAGGCGTCGGAATCAGGAAGAAAGCAGGGGAAAACTCGCACAAGCTTGGCACAAGCGGATGTGCCCTTGGTTGAAGGTACGCAATACCAGTTCGATATCTTCGCGCGCTGGTACGATCGGTGTCGCGCAGAGGAACATGGAGCAGTGGCCACAGGTCGAGTCGATCCAGAAGCTGCTCCCTTGGTCCGCCAATCCAAAGAGTTGGAAAGACATGGTACGCCCTCATCTCTATAAACTCGCTACACCGACATTGACCCGCCTCCAGGCGTGGATCCCGAACCTACTCGAGCGGTGTCTGGGTCTCAACGGGGAGCATGGATGTTGGCGAGAGCCACAGTGCTTGTTCAGTAGCCATGGCAGCGATGACCTTAGTACGACGTCGTCCGCCGTGTACATCTGCCACGGGTGAGACTCATTTTGGTGCTAAGAATCCAGTCAATTTTAACCCATACGCTATCAGCTCCATGCTCCTTGAGCCGCATCTCCCTCCGCATATCCAGTCTTGACGAATTCCGGTTGCTCAGATCCTCCTCCTCTCATTCAAAGAGCCAGAATCAAAATGCTTGATGTCGGCGCTGCATGATAACAAGCATGTGCAAGATTGGGCGACGTGGTACAAATGACGGAAGCTTGAGCGCGAGTCTCCCGCCGCGCCCTGGACATGGTACTTACCGTCTAGCATATTCACCAAGGTCCTCGGCGTCGTCGACACGGCCCAAGCAGCCAGCAAATCGCGGCGCAAACTCACTATTCATTTCGTAGGCACTGAAAAAGAGCTTAACATTATCCCGTTGTAGGCGCCGCAGCACCCCGTTCGAATACACGACTGACGGTTCTCGTTCTTCGCTTGCAGATTCAGCGAGCTAGCGCTGTTGATTCCGAACACGGACATTTTAATGATCTTTTTCGGCCAAGCATGCAAGAAATTATGCGACATCACTAAGGAGAGATATCCGCGGTCTGTAGCGGCGAAAGGGACGGTATTTGAATATACCGCCCCACCGCTCCTTGGCGCAAATACCTTGGGAGTCGAGATCGATGGGCGCCACGACTTGTACAATAATTCTTTTGCCGATGCCGGTGGTGACGACCCTGACGCTTTGATATGTGCGTGTCTTGTGCCTTGTCATTGTATCTTTTATAAACAATGACGGGACGTCTCCAGCCGAGAACGCTGGTCTTTTCGCCTACATGACATGGCAGTTACTCTACCACCTCGCAGCACGGCGAGTCTTTTTCTACGCTTCTCGAGCTTACCCTGAGCGCCTCCACAGGAAAGAAATCCCGTGGAGCATCGCCAAGTACCACATGTCCGAGGCCATCGAGTACGAGGGGCACATGGTCCAATGGTGCGATCTCACGTTGCAGGGCTGCAAGCTGACGAAGGGGCCCGGGTAGACGCATGGCGAGTTGTGCGCGTTCAGGCGACCGGGGCAGGACTGAATCCGTTCATGCGCCCGGGACTCGTGGAGTCGGGTTTCAACGATCCGAGGGCATACAACGGATACGTCCTACGCGTTTGTTGAACTTGGGGCCTCGTCGGCCCAATTGGAAGGGAAGTACATAGGTTGCAGAATGGCCCTTGCTGACTGTTTAAAATTTTTCTTGTTCCGCTGAATGCACAATAGGGGGAGTCAAAGTGGTCAGACGAGGCCGATTCAAGCATGATTCGGAGGTCGATTCAGAGGTCGATTCTTGGCCCGATTCTGGATGAGAATCGGTCAAGAATCGGTGACATCGAGAATCGGTCTGAACCGGCGTCCCTGTTTCGGAGCAGGAACTCGTCAGAATCGGTGCCGATTCTCGAAACATCGCTTCTGATCCCCGGGCCCAAGAAGCGACCTGGAAAGCAACCGCAGAATCAAGTACAGAATCGGGTCGGTCAGAGCTGCACCGATTCTCATCCGATTCTATCCGTCGATTCTGACCAGAGTCAAGTTCAGACTCGGATGATGAATCGGTCCTCTCTGACCGCTTTGACTCCCCTAATATGTTCGAGCATTCTGTCCGTAGGTTCACAGACTCCCACTTGCTGCAAAAGGATGAACTTGTGTCTAATGCTATTCCGAAGCTGTGTTGGTTGAAAATACGACTTTCGTTCAAGTTCGTGAAGGTATATGCTATGTTGATGGTATGGGTTCGTTTTTGCAACGAAATTGAACCATACACGTGACCGTTTTTTTCTCCCCTGGCCACTATCGCATTCATTACAAGGATTCCAAATCCGAACCTACTATCCATTCGTGCATATATACTATATGCAGATAAATATGCACGGAACACACCAAAACATACTATATTACACGGCACAATAATGACCTCCAGCATATGTGTTACATTCCGACAAGAGGGTAAAAGTTTCGCAAGAGTCTCTCGAATTTCTTGGCCCTGTTTTTCTTTTTCTTCAGCTCAGGGAACAGCCCCAGTACATAATTGTACAAGGCCCCGGACACGCACGCCTCGTGAAGCTTGAGCGGATTGGCATCGTGTTGCTCGAATATGCTCTTGTATAGATTTTTCAAATCCTGATATTCGGTGTCCGACGTGCAGTTCATGAACCCATAGTCTGCGTGCACGGACATCGGCATTTCAGATCGTACGCTCGACGTGTACTGCACATGTTGCTTCAAATACCAGACCGAGTTGAACACGACTGGGGATCCGGAGAGGACGTCCTCAAGGTATGGATGGATCATGCGGCGTCCACGCAGCTCGTTGGTGTCGAGAAGATGGATTATTCTTGAAGTTTTGTAGGCTGTAAAGAATGCATCGTACGAGCAGTAACGCGCAAGCATCCGGTACGTGGCGGCGAGGAATTGTTCTTCGGATTCATCGTGGCATGCACAGAACCCAAAGCAGACCCAGGCATCCAAGTCCGGCCCCGGGTGAGACACTTCCAACAAACAGCGGAACCTGAAAAAATCCCCCCTTTCCTGGGACCAGCGGTCTCTGGCTGCAGCAAAAATCTCGTCGGCGTCCTCGGAAGGGAAATTACCGACATGTCTCCACAGTGCCACTGCTGCCTCTTTGATCCTCCTAACCTGAAGGGCTGCTTCATCGTTCTGCTCGGGAATGGCCATGGCGGGATCAAATACGTAGCGATGTTCCTCGAACCAAGGCATGACATTATATATCTCCCACCCGTCAAGGCGCCGGAGCAGTTTCTCCACTTCCTTGAGAAGATTACCCGAGGTTTTCCACTGGTGGAGGTCGCGCGCGCGCACTCCTTTGTTGAATACGATCTGGTAGACATCCAGTAGCAGTTTCCCGCCCACCTCGTCCACACGGGTGAATCCGTAATCCGATAATATTTCGAGATCATGGGGAAGTTTCTGGCGATGGGCAGCCGCGCGGAGATGATCCGCAGAGGTGATAGGTCGTCCGGGGTAGCAATCGATGAGATGGCCGCTCCATTCGTTCTCCTGGCATTTTTTGCTGCAATACCATACTTTCTTGCACGCAGAGCACCGAACGCCGGCCGATACACCACACGCTGCGCAGCGATGGCGAGGTGAAAGGGAAATGAGTGCACTAGAGCGTGGTTCAAATATATCGAGGTTTTTAAGGAACCAGGGATAATACGATCCCCTGTTATCGGCCGAGAGAGCCTGGGACAATCGTGAGGATGTGTATACTCACGGTACACGATGTAGTCATTCTTACCTCGAACAACAGTTTGATATTTTCCACCATTGTTCCTGATATCCTCCATCCGTGCAGTGTGCTTGCATTAACTTGATGGAACTTTAGGATGCCAATATATAGACCGAGAAGCTGCGTCTTGTCGTGGGGAGTGCGTGCACGGGTGAAAAAGTAGTCCTCGTTCGTTTGTGGGTCATCCGGAAAGCTATCATCGTAAACAGCGATGCTGAGCTTATCAGCCGTGGTAAGCGGCCGGCGTGGGTTGGCGCAGTAACGAACATGGAAGTCTGCCGACTTTTCGAGACAGTCTTGACTGCAATACGAATCGGTGCATCCTGGACACTTGAAGGCAGGAGCCCGGGGAAGCTCCCACTCGCACCAGTCGCATTCAAACGTCTGGGACTGCTTTTCGAGAGGTTTCTCAGTGGAATCCGTGTCTTCAAGTTCCGCCTGGGACGAAACATCTGCAGCTGCAAATTGTCAAACTCGCATCAAGCCGTGGCAACCACACTCGCCAGTCAAGGATCGATCGGGAGTGCGGGGAACGACATGCCCGTTAGAGTAGGTTCGGTAGGCTACGACTGCAGCCGCAAGGAGGGTGAGCGGCGCCCACAGGCTAGTAGGCCCAGGGGGCATAAGGCCGTATCTTTTGTGGGGTTCTCAAAGTAAGGTCTAGGTTTCGTCCGATGCTACTAGGTGTCAGTTGTCAGGTGGCTGGGGCTGACGATGCAGGTCAAGAATAGACATCGAGCGTGATTGCCACTGATTGGTGGGTCTCTCGCCCCTCGCTGAGTCGCTATCGGGCCAGCATCCTCAAAGCATCCTCGTCTCCGTCAAGCGCCTCCTGTCTTTGTTTTCCATTGCCTCCATCTGTATTTCGTTACGGCCAACCCGTATACCGGGCTATATCCTCGCCACAGATGCCATGATTCACTCAAAAGTTAAAACCATGGCCTCAGGCTGTCGTTTACAGCAACCCAGCGACCCCCGGTTCGGCAAGCGCGAATTTATTTAATGCCAGTAACCGTTCGGACTTGCCTCAGTATCACGTCTCCCAAGTGACCCGGAACACGAACTCGTGGTTCACGATTGGGACGAAGCTCTGAAAGTCGACGAATTATCTATACATGAAGATACAAGGAGCACAGCTTTTTTGATAAGTCACCTGATAAATCACGAGACGCTGTCGAGATGTTGCTGCCGGCTGTCGAGATGTTGTCTCCGAGTCCCACGCTTGCCGGCGTCGCTCCCACGGAGGCGCCGAACTGCCGCTCGCTAACGCTCGCGGCGCGCGGCGCCTCCCTCGGAATCCGCTGTGTGCGGGCGAGCTCGGAATCCGCCGTGTGTGGGCGAACTACCGTGCCGAAGGCACGGGTCGAATATACTTGTCTATACATGAAGAGACAAAGAGCACAGCTTTTTTGATAAGTCACCTGAGAAATCACGAGACGTTGTCGAGATGTTGCTGCCGGCTGTCGAGTTGTCGCTGCCGGCTCTCACGCCCTCTCATTTCGCCGTGTCTGCCCACTGGAGGCGCCGCGCGCCGCGAGCGTTAGCGAGCGGCAGTGCGGCGCCTCTCTCGGAATCCGCCGTGTGCGGGCGAGCTCAGAATCCGCCGTGTGTGGGCAAACTACCGTGCCAAAGGCACGGGTCGAATATACTTGTGTCAAGGACCGCGCCATGGCAGAAGGTCCCACTCCACCGCTACTTAGCAGCTGCATCTTGGCTATTCGACACGTGATCAAGGACTCTCTTCCGCGGCGAGTGACAGTCCGTCGGCGCGCCGACTTAGCATTGTCAGACAATATCAGGAATTAGTTCAGTGTGGGCGCCTCCCACCAAAATTTCAGAATCTTACGGTAGTCGTCTTTCCTTGGCATTGCTCCGCTCGTTGCCAAAACGATTGACGTGAATATGCAAATCGGCAATGCCCGCCGCGCCTACGAGTAGTATACAATGCCGTGCGCGCGTGCCCGGCTCCTCCGTACTACCCGCATAGCTGTACCCCGCACCCAGTCGCGCCCGCGCTCGAGCCCGCGCAGGCCGCGCCGGAATCACGGGCTCAAGGATCCTCCGAGTCCTCCTAGGAGTTCGAGTTGCTGGATTTCACCGCTGAACCCAGAGGAAGGGGGCCAATGGAGTCCAACGGAGAGGTGGCCTCACCGTGTCGCCCATGGCTCATAGCGAAATTAAAACCTTCGAGTTCCGCATTACGCAATTTCGAGGGTTCTACATAAAGAGGGACCACGATTGAGCTTCAGAATTATTCTCAGTATGTTTCACACTCACCCTCATCACATCCATTCTTTCTGCCGTCTGCGCTAGCACGTCGGCAAGGACACTCCTCACGGATGGCACATCAGGAAAGACCGAAGCGAGCTCGGGATTCACTATCATGGATGCACTCCAATATCAGTCGAGTGGTCGGTGCTTTTAATTATTGACTGGCGCTCTGCGATTGATTAATTCAGGTGTGCTCTATGACGGTTGCAATGATTCGGCGGCACATCCAATTGACATTACCGAGTGTTATTCCCTGCAACTGTCGTCAGACCCGACCAAGAACCTCCAAGACACGACGAGCTCTTCCCCTCGGCGGCGCATCGAGTTCCTCACCGACGGCGCGGCGGACGGGACGTCCTGGTCGTACGAGTGGAAATACTACCTGTCGAGTCAGACGTCAACGACGAACCACTTCTTCCACCTTATGCAGATCCTCACCCGTGGCGGAGATGGAGGCCCGGTGATTACTCTCTCAACGGTGGCGAACAAGGTGACGATAGATGACAATGTGCGCGGATGCCCAAGCGATGGGTGTCCGTTTATAGCACTGGACGACTTCACGGACAGGACGACCATACACGGCATGACGGTTAAATTCGGACCCTCGGGGTCAGTTAAATATACGATCAAGGACTTCAATACGAAGAAGACGCTGCTGACTTACTCTGCAACGGGTTCAATGGGCAACACATCCACTTCGTACGCCAGAAATGCCTTGTCCGCAGTTTCAATCCTAACGATGGTCTTTAGCCTCAAATTCGGAACGTATCGTCTGGCTGTTGACGGCATGTCGCCGTCGCTGTGAGTGAAGATCTCTCGGTTGATTTTCATAGGCTGAATTCGCTGCAAGGGCGTCTCTGGGGGATTTCAGCCAGAAGAAGCTTTGAAATTGACAATGTCCTTTATAATACCCCCAACTAATTCAAACATTTCACGCGTGTCGCTGATAATCAGAGAAAAGTTATAAGCCCGAGTTGAATGAGTTAAAAACTTGAAATCGAAGCTATAACTTTGACCGTATCTGTTCCGCCAACCCAGTAGCTTCATCATCGTCCAGCTCACTGCGACCTTCGAATTCTCGCTGGTGCATCTCTCTACGGGTCAGAATTTCGGGACCATCCTTGGACGATGTAGCTTGAGGTTGTTTCCCGAAAGTAGGAGCAGGGATGACATGATAGTGAACCTAAGACCGTTAAAAGGAATTCGCTTGATGGCATTAACAACACGCACATGTGGGACTGCCTGAGCGTACTCTTGGTTGCATACGACATTGAGAGCAGTATTTTCAAGCGCTGACAAGGTTTCACGAGCCACAGCGTTCAAATTTAGCCAGGACTGAGTGAATGACATACCTAGCGTGAGGGCATGAGCGACCTTGGTGACAGCCTCCCCGACCGCTGCAGCAAATTGCGGAGGAAGTTCGGATAGC
Source organism: Mycena vulgaris (assembly GCA_029204335.1). Taxonomy (NCBI): domain Eukaryota; kingdom Fungi; phylum Basidiomycota; class Agaricomycetes; order Agaricales; family Mycenaceae; genus Mycena; species Mycena vulgaris. The sequence continues at coordinate 20,736 of JARGYA010000351.1, forward strand.
CGTGAGAAGTGAGCCTTGGGTATAACAAGTGTGTGCCCCTTCCTCAAGGGTAGAATATCTGCAGCAATTTCAGGGCGATGTCGCTTCGGATCCTCAGAAACTGTGGCAAACCAAGGATGGCGATTACCAGGTCGTTCTCAAATATTCGGGTGGCACTGGCATCGCCCTGTATGATGCGGCAGAATGCACAATGCGCGTCGCTGCTCCAGGAGGACGGAGCCCGAGTTTCATGGGCTTTGATCAGGAACGAGGTCATGATGGGTATCACGCTGTCACAGTCCCGTGAGACGAGACGCGCCTGTCACAATTATACTTCTTCTTCTCTCACCACTGGCCTGAATGGACGACGTAGAGCCGCAGATCATTCCGACTGCTGAGGCAAGCGGCTCCCAAACTGTGACTCCCGCGAATTTCCTCGAAGAGCCCCCTCTCCCGAAGAAGAAGAAGGAGAAAAGGGAACCGGCCAAAGTCGAGCGCCCCCCTGGAAAGACTTTGCTTCCCGTGTCCAAAGTGCAGCATATCATCAAAGCTGACAAGGTGCGCTGCTTCCCATGTCGGTCCCACTGTCCTAGACGCGTTGGTATAGGATATTGCGATTGTCGCGAAAGAAGCGACATTCCTCATCTGTTGCGCGACGGAGGAATTCATCAAACGCTTCGGAGAGGCGGCGATGGCCCTGGCAGAGAGGGAGAAGCGAACGACACTGCAATATAAGGATATAGGTAGGTATCTGTTGAATTCATACTTTCCGTCTCACCCAACTGCTCAGCGACTGTGGTGCGTAAGGCCGACGAGTTCTTGTTTCTTGAAGGTGCTTTACTCAGCTCGCAACTTGAAGGGTTCACTTTGTCTCATAGCGTATTTCAGAAATTATCCCGTGGACAATACCTGAAGCGCCAGTGAAACGGCAGGTCAAAGCTTCTAACCTTGGCTCTGGCGCACCAACACTGCTGGACCAATTCATGGTGAAACCGAATGATGAGCCCGGCGAAGAACCGCGAATAATCATGAATGAGGACGGTACCATGCATGTAGCAGATTCGGACATGCCAGACGATTTTGCGTAGTGACGGTAGAATATTCGTACATCCGCGAAATATTTGGGTCGTGTAATTGTATTCCTGGCTTCACAACATAATTGGCGCCAACTTGAGGGTTAGACTGGCCCACCAGATGCAGCCCAGGGGAGCCCAGGACTTTAATGTGTCCGCGGCTCCAATTGCACCCGGGCCCCGGCGCGTGTGTGCCGAGGAAACTTCAGTAAGCAGCTCGGCACGCCGTGTCTCCAGCGGCCACTGCACCCCTCGTCGACTTCACATCGTTGTACGATGAAGATTGTTTCGACGTTCCACCAACCCTCCTCCGTCATCTGCTCCTTAAAATGCCACCTTACCTCGGCGGGCCTCGAGCATCTGGTGGTCGCCAAACTTAACGGCCTCGATGTTTATTCTGTTCAGCCTGAAGGCCTCAAGCATGAGTGCAGATGGAATGTCTGGGGAAATATCCTGTCGGTCAAATCCGTGCCGATTGGTGTATGTGTCTCATGAAGTGCCCTTCAACTCTTGCTGATTGCATTGGCTCGATAGGATTCATCTCGCTCGAATTTGATTGTCATGATTGACCACCCGGACCCTGAACTTGTATTCTTGACATATAATGAGTCCAAGCGAACCGGTGGAACGTTGCCTACCACCGGCCGTCTCGATTTGCACGAAAAGAATCAACGGCCGGCAGAGTTCTTCAACGACGTGGTTGTCCACCCAGGAGGAAAGCTCGCCATCGTGAGCTGCTATACAGGCAAGCTCAGAGGGGTAGTTCTAAGTGAAGGCAAATACAAAGAGGACTTCCATGCTTCGTGCGTGTTATTTTGATTTACGCCTATAAATGTTTTCTAAAGAGAACTGCAGTATGATGGAGCTTGTCATCCTCTCCCTCGCATTTTTGCCGCCTTCTTTCGAGGACGAAGACGAATATTCACTTGCCATTCTGCACTTTGACCACGCCCGCCGTGTACAGTTGCATGCCCGCACTGTCTTCACTGACGACATCTCGCGTGAATTATCCACAGTCCTACATCCGACCCCCATTTCGTCGAAAATCCTTCCCTGTCCCGAGGATATCGTTCCAAAATTGATACCTGTGCCTTGCCCGCAAGAAGCCATGGACGTCGAAGATGAAAACGATTCGTTTATCGGTGGGGTCCTCGTCGTAGGCGGCACACGTATTCTGCTTTTCGAGATGGCATCAGCCCATGGACAAGCCAAACAGAAACACAAGCGTAGAAAGCTGGAAACGGGAAAAAATACTGGGAATAAAGCAGACGCAGAGCAGAAGCAGAAGGAACGCGACACTAGGAAACGGAAGCCGAAGGCCTTTGTCGATTGGCCCTGGAGTGAAATCGCCTCGTAATTACTTCCTTTCTTGTCTTTTATCAGCTTTCCCATTGACTATTCTCCAGATGCTGTGTGCTTGACGGTGAACCACTCCGGTATCTTATCGGTGACTGCTTCGGTCGACTGAGCATGCTCTCTCTGCACGACGTACCAAACAACGGCCTCATCCTCATACCTCTCGGCGAGGTAAGTTTTTTTTTAGTTAAACGAGCCAGAGCTTTGACATGGCTTCGACAGACATCCCCGCCCACGACACTGACGTACCTGGCCAACCAAATCCTGTACGTCGGATCCCATGCAGGCGACTCGAAGCTCGTACAAATAAGCTCGACCCCACTGTCGTCTGTCGAGAGTCCCACGCTACCGATCCCGTCAGATATCAAGACCGCGTCCCCGGGACGCCTGGCGCCGCCCTCGGCAAAAGGCAAGGGCAAGGCGGAAAACTCAGAACCACTCCGAGATTGTGTTCTCGACGTCAAGGGTTCGTTCCTGACCAGCGTATCAACATTCAAAAACATTGCCCCGATCCTGGATGCCGCCCTGGTGGATATGGATAACAGCGGACACGTGCGCCTGTTTCCTCTTGTTCCTTCTTGTACTGATCCACCGCTTCATGCAGCAACAAATTGTTACGTGCTCGGGAGGGCAGAATACCGGGTCCATCAACGTAATTCGCAAGGGTGCTGACTTCCAACAACTGGCCACCGTCTCGGGAATGGCGCACACCGTTGGCGTGTTTCCTCTTCGGAGTACTTCTAACGCTATGTGGGTTGCATCTGATGTTCGCAATTTTATCCTGAACTCGCCTTTCAGATTCCACAGTCATATCCTTGTCTCTACTCTCCAAGATACCCATATCTTTGAGATGAAAGAAAACGATAAATTGGTGCAAGTAGAAGCGATCAGCGTTGGGTTTGCGCCGGGTCGTACCCTAGCCGCGCGCAACGTACAACGCGCAGTCGTTGTTGCGGCGCAGATGCGAGGAAACACAATATCTGCGCCAGAAAGGACGGAATACCATGAAACCTCGCTGGTGGTTCAAGTGACTTCCCATGGGGCGTATCTACTGGAATTCGAGATGGAAACCTTCACCCAGGTCCACGACTACGACGTAACTTCGCGCGGAGACGGCCGACTCCAGGTCGTCGCTGCGAGTATCAATCCTACTCAGGTTATACTTGCCCTGAGTACTGGGAAACTTCTATGCCTGGAGGTTAATAAAACCACCAACACACTCGATCTCAAACACGAATCCACGACCATAGGTTACCGGGAGGTCTCCGCGCTGTCTTGTACACCCCTCGATACTCGCTCCAGCAGATCTGAGTTCGTTGTGGTGTCATACTGGCAAACGAACGAGATTGTGATTTTGCAGCAAGGGCCCGGTGGATTTACCTCGGTGTGCAAAACAGTGCCCCTCGGGGCTGTAGTTCGGAGTCTTCTACTCCACGACTTTGGGACCGGCGGAGACTCGCATCCGTACCTGTTTGCGGGTCTCGGAGACGGCACCTTCGCGTATTTCACCTGGAATGAGCAGGAGCGAGTATTGGGCGAGCCGAAGTCGACATCGCTGGGCAACCTTCCCGTTTGTTTCTCTCCTTGCACCGTCGATGGCAAGAAGGTGCTGCTTGCGGCTGGCAGTCGGGCCATGGTTCTTTCGTGGGAGAGAGAACGCGTACACAACTCTCCGGTAGTGCTGAAGGTAAGTTCCGTCTTGAACATGTAGCATCATGTCATATTGAGCCTCCCAGGAAGTAACGGCTGTCGCCGAGATACACAACGACAATTATAAAAACTCTCTCATACTCGCCAACGAGTCTGCCCTCTTCATTGGTCGAGTTAGGGATGTGGACGAGATGCACATACGTTCGGTACGTGGATTCTGCCAAGTCTTTGATCGCTGCTGATTATCGTCCGGCAGATCCCGCTTGGCCTCGATGCTCCCCAGCGAATAGCCTACGAGCCCTCGTTGAAGGTTTTTGGAGTTGCATGTACTCGCCGAGAACCCACCAGAATCGGAGCTCCGGAACCCGCTCCAAGGAGCTCTTTCCGGCTCTTGGATGGCACCACCTTCAACCGTGAGGAGATTCCTTTCTATTGTGTTCAGGTATTGATGTTACTCCAGACATAAGCCAGTACAACTGCGACACGGATGAAGAGATAACATGTTTGACCACTCTGACCTTGGAGATCGACGACCAGTCCACTCCGTTCTTCTGTCTCGGGACCTACATGTTCCGTTCTGACGAGAGTGTGCCCAGAGAGGGCCGCATCCTCGTTTTCACTGCGTACCCTCCCGGAATCCAATTACGATCTTCAAATGTGGAGCTCTCCTTGGCCGCTTCCGCAGTCGTTGAAGGCTGTGTGTATTCTGTTACGACAGTAAACGGGCTGCTTGCAGCTGGCGTTAATTCTGCAGTACGTCAGAGACTCTTGTTTTCAATCCCGTTTGTTCTAACCCGCGCAGGTGATGCTGTTCCGACTGGAGATGGACCCAATCTCGAAAGCTTGCAAGTTGCACAAGATTTCGATGATTAATCTGAACTATTTCGTGACCAGTCTGGTGGGACACGAGAATAGGCTTGTAGTTGGAGACCAGATCAGCTCCGTTTCCCTACTCGAATTATCCAAGGATTTGAAGCTGCGGACGTTAGGAAGAGATCTAACGCCACTATCGCCCGTCTGTGTGCAGGCCCTTGACGCCAACCACATTATAGCGGCAAACGTGAGCCATTCCTAACGCATGGATTTCACCATCTGAGACGGCGAATAGGACACACTGAACCTCCTATCCTTCACCCTCGATGAAGAAAGCCGAAAATTAGAGCGTGATGGTTTCTATCAGCAGTCGGATTTCATCACCAAGTTCGTTCGAGGTATGCAAATGGTTTCAAGGCTCCGGCTCGTAACCCATTTCTTCAGGCTCGATCACTGCATCAGACGCGGGAAGTAAACTAGAGCCCGTCCAGATGTTCTTCGCGTCCTCAGGCCGTATCGGCGTCATCATAGACATTGCTGATAGGCAGCTCGGCCTCGACTTGACGGAGCTACAGCGCAACATGGTCAACGTCATGGAAGGCGCCCAGGACCACACCAAGTAGGTGATTCCTGTTCTGTCTCCGAAGCATATTAAATCCCTGCTGCAGATTCCGGACCCCGCAATCAACAGCGAGGAGAAAGAATGCGGAGACCGCCTACGGGTTCCTAGATGGCGACTTTATGGAACGCCTGCTTGTTGCCCCGCCCGCAGAGCTCGCCAAAGTTGTTGCGGGCAAGTACGAGGTTGAGCGACTGAAGCGGCCATTGCACGAGATACAGCAGCTGCTGAAAAGTCTCCAGGCTCTGCACTGATCTCGTCTAGATACACACACACATACACACTACTCTTGTACCAACGATGTACCATCACTGTATTATGAACAATCTCTATGCTAATGTACGCACGCGAGTGCAGGGGTCGTAAGGAGGGGGTCGTAAAGTATCGTGAAGAGAGAGGGGATATCTGAAACACTATCGAGAAGTAATGGTCCGTGGAACGAACATGCGGGGGCAAGATAATGATATGGTATGGTCGAGTCCCAGCACAATTGGAACTACCACAGCCGTGAAAGGTGCCAGCGTGCAGTCTGTAACATAGTGAGCGCGGGGAACTCCCGAAGATCGCGCGGTGCGAGGGTTTCGTGCCCCTTGTCTATATCCATCTCTTCCGACGGCGGTGCGAAGTAGAAACCCGCGGTGAGGACGAGATAACTGTTGGCGGATTCATCAGCAACGACGCGAAAGCAGGGACGCGATGCGTACCTCAGGATGAGAATGCTACCACGGTGGTAGTTACTCTTCGCCTCGATGTACGTGTAGGTCATCAGGAACATCGAGAGAATGATGACAACGACGTCCCAGCGGGGGAAGATAAGACTGCATATTAAATCGGTTAGGCATGGTAGAGCGCTGCGAAAAAACACATACGTGAATGTCGTCGCGACCTCGCCCATCTTTTCGGGCGCATACCACGCAGAGAAGGCCACCATGGCAGGGATTTGGAGGAGGCATACTTGCAGCGCATACGCAGAGCCGATTTCCATACTAAAAACGTCCGTTAATCAGCTTTGTGCAAGGGGAGGAACAAAGAGGCGGACCTTAGAGCGATGTTCCCATTGAGCGCGAACGATATCGCGTTCATGAACTCGGTTGTGTTCGGCACGAGCGCAAAGAGCGTCACGCCGAGGAATTTTTCGTCGATCCCGGAGCCTTCCAGAATGACATCCACAACGTCCACCAACAGCTCTGTCGCCACCGTCAGCTGACCGTGACGATGAGGTGATAGAAGAAATAACACGCACCGGCGATCCCCGCATATAGTGCCGTACAAATCAGGAGGACACTCGCGCTCGTGGTACGGCTCCAGCTCGGCGCCTCGTGGCCACCGTGTCCGCCCCCGCCGCCCGCTTCGCTTTCCCCCACCGCCCCCGACGCCCGCGCACGGGCAGGCGAATGCGGCGCACCGTGTTGCTGCTGGTGCCGCAGCGCGCTGACCGTCGCGACCGCCACCGCGCGAGTGAAGTCATCCGTCGTCATCGTCTCGGGTAGCGCCATCGGCTGCAGCCCCTGCTGCACGCCCTTTACAGCGTGGTCGACGCTCTCGAGCACGGGCGAGAAGCCCGCGGTCGCGTACGACACGCGCCGCGCCATGCTCGGCGAGTTCGACAGCTGTGAGGATACAGATTGTGTCGGCTGGTGTGTACCAGTGGACGGCGCCGGCGCATAGCCCTGCGAGACGGGGGTCTGCGAGCGTTCGTTGCGCGCACTCGCCTTGTGCTGTAATCGGCCGCCGCCGGGGGTCGGCGGCACGATGCGGTGGTACAGCGATAGCGGGCGCTGCGTGTGCACAGGCAGCTCGAGGGGGTGCAGGAGCTGCTGCGGGTTTTGCCAGATCTGCGACGCGTGCGTGCGGAGGGAGAACCACAGGCCGATGAGGTAGGACTGCAAGATTTAGGCCGCCATTAGTATTGCATTGAGCGTAAGTGTTTGGAACATACGAAGACGAGGATCGCAGCGCAGAAGTACATCAGGCTTTTAACGGTGGACTGGTAAAATGGATCATCGACGGGGTCGGGGTGCTTGTAGTAGCACGAGTCGCAGATCCACGGCATATCGCCCGTACGCGGCTCAGTCGGGCATCCTGTACAGATCAGTTGAAACTACGGGCATTACAATCAGCTTCGGATACAAGAGTTTTTTTCGGACTGGACCCACATTCCCGTATGTTTGGTAGAAGAGCGTTGGCGCGAGCGTGCCAATAATGGCCATGATGAGCATCATACTCGTCACGCCCGCGCTTTTCGCATTGAACTTCTGCTCCTTGCGGCGGAGAGCACTGCTACACATGCTCATCCCGGGCATGAGCAGAACACCCGCGAGCAGACTTCCTACAATTGATCCCTCGACCAAGTGGCCCTTCGCCTCCTTGAGCATGAGCGAGTACAGTATGATTTCAATGATGCTACCAAAGGTTGCGTTGATGACCGCACCCATACCGATACTGCTCTGCGCGGAAATACTGGCGACAGCCATGCCGATGAAATAACTGAGCGGGATCACACTCAGCAGCGAGAGGAAGAAAATGAGCCCGCGGCCCGCGACGATGGCGAGCAGGCGCGGGACGTGTTCGCCGGACTCCTCGAGCGAGTCGGCGAGACGCAAGAGCACGAAACCGTCGAAAATCACGAAGAAGACAACGGGAACGAGGTTGACGAAGAGAATGTTTACGCCGCCCACGGTGTACTTGTAGTACTGCGAGCCCGTCGCGCGGTATGTGCATAGCAAGACGGTCGATGCAGCGGCACCAGGCGCCGCCTGCCCCTCGGCAAGACGGGGGTGCTTGACGGAGAACTGCGGCGGCGTGGGGGGGGCGTCTGCGTCGGCCGCGAGCTGAGGGGGCGAGGGCGAAGACACGACGACCGCGGGGGGCGCGGCGCAGAAGCGCAGGGTCGTAGGTTGCGAGAAGATGTGTGTGATGAGCGCCCAGTTGAGCTTGGCCATGGGGATGGTGACGACGAGACCCCAGCAGAGGATACACACGAAAAGCATGAGGGGGGCGATAATACATGCGAACGCAAGCCAGAAGCAGATGCGCCCGAGGACGTCGCTGGCGGGATTTGCGGCCTTGGCGGCGCCAATTGAGCTGTGGGACGATGCTGCAGAGAGGGCGGTCGCCCCGTAAGAGCGCGACGGAGGCGGCACGCGCTGGAGTAGCGAGGTGTGCTCTGCAGGCGCGTCAACAGGATTCCATGACACGGACTGAACATGTTGGGGCATGATGGTGGACGTCTCGGAGAGCGGCACGCCGCGGATGGTGCCCTCGTCTGCAGAACTGGACTCGGGGGCACCCGCCGCCGCCTCTTCGTCGTCATCCCCAGCGAAATCTTCGTCGTCCTCGGACTCGCCCTCGACGTACTTGCCGAACGGCCAGACGAGATACCAGCCGAGCCCGTAAACCAACGACGAGTAACGCTTGCCGCCCTGCGGTACGATGTACAGCACGCCTGCGACGATCACGCACACAAGCGCGAGCCACCAACCAAAGGCGACGACCCAGAATATGTTCCCCGGGAGGAGATGGCGCTCAGCTTGGGCCGAGGGGACAGAGTGGAGGGCCTCGTCGGCGTAGCGGGTGACGGAGCGACTCTTTTTGTACAATGCGGGTTTCCAGATGGGGAGTCCAAAGGGGTGTTCGACGTTGATGAGCGATTGACGGTCGCGCAAGGTAATGGGATCGTCGTCCTCGTCATCTGCATCCGCGAGGTCCATCTCAGTGGGCGGGTCTGTCGCGGCTGCCTTTCCATGACGATTCCCGCGACGCAAGATACCGTCCTCGGGGTCAGCTGTGTCTTCCTCGTCCTCGTCCTCGTCCTCGTCAGCCTCGCTCAAGGCGTCGTCGCGGAAGCCACGGGAGGTGACGTGGGAGCTGCTTACACTGGTGCTGCGCGGTGCCCTGCGCATCGAGTGCGCTGAGGAGCTACGCACGAGAATGGGGGTAGGGCGTGGGGAGAGAGGCGGGGGGAAGTAGGAGGTGCCCTGGTTGTGGTGGCTGGGAGTGTCCGATACCGACCATTGGGAGCCGTGGCTCAAGGAACGGTGGAGATGGCTCATCGGAGTCGGGGTTGTAGACAACAAAGAAGGGTCATCATTGGGAGTCGACATCGTGTCCAGCGATGAGGGACAACGAGGAAGGGTATTGTGAGCCCAAAAGAGTTGGTGCTCGCTGTGGCCGGCGATGAAGAGAGAAGAACTCAATCAATTATGTCACTTTCCCACATTGTGACACTGGGTCCAAGCGGCATTTTTCTTATATATTCTCTTGTCTACTACTGTCGAGTATGGGAGTATACAAGTTACAAAGGCTGCCTGTGCTACATTGAAGCTCGCCGCAGAGAACGAAAACGATAGTCACCTTACAACGTCGGCGATAATGTACTTAACCCTGAGCTTCTACATAAGCGATCTCCCCGTCGGCGGAGCAACGAAGAGGAGCGGAGAAGATAATAGCCATGTGCAACATCATGCTTGGCATTGGAAGCTTGCAAAACGACCGAGGGCGGCGATGGGCAGTCGGAAGACAGTGCAGTGATGATGTGAAACTGAGCCTGTCTACGTTGCAAGCAATTTAGGGATCGAGACGTGAAGGAGACATATTGCCGGCGCTCCATGTCCTTCCTATCCTGCCCCATCGCCAAAACTCTGTTGTTCGAAAATATGCCGCGGTCCAGCTGGTGGTTAGAAAGTGGCCCCGAGGTGGCCCTGACTCTGAGACTAATGCAGCGACGGGTTCCGATGGTGCATCGGGATCGGCGAGGAACCTTGAACAGGCTGGGATTCTTCCAAACAAGTCCTGGCGTGAGGCTTGAAAAGTCCAGATCGTCAACAGCGGAAGGGGTCAGTTTGGGTTCCGGGATAGAGGTTCTTGCGCAGCCTCATATCGTGCGCCATGAGGCGCCATGGTACCAAGAAGCCAATTGTTCCACTGGTAAGTCGCTCGATCCGTAGGAGCGTAATACCAAGGAATTCAGGTGAAAGGACCAGCAGTTGAAGGAGACTGGGAGTAAGAAAAAGAGAAGAAAGGAACGCACTCGGTCACGTGTCCGACTGACCATGATGTCGCGGCGGGTGTCTCGCGAAAGGCAGATGCATTACATCGAACAACGACTACGTCTGAACGTTTCTTCAAGTCAAGGTATCGAAAGGCACGGCCACAAAGTCCACAAGAACTCTTCACCCAAAATACAGAATAAACCCGGCGCGAATCGCGATACATTTGAAGCAAGATCATACATCCATCCAGCTCCATCCAGATACAAAAGAGAAAGACGGAGAGGGCGCAAATCACGGCCCGAATCATACAAGCAAGCTGCCTCTCCGTCGACATATCGATACATTCCACCCATAAACCCAAAAAGAAACCCACCGTCGTCCAACACGACTTCCACCAGGGCGCCGTGCTTGAGGGGGGTGGCTGGAAAAAAAGAGAATACAGAGACAATCCGGAGAAATGGAAAGAAACAACTTAGCTCTAGCGGCCAGCCCGGGTATTCAATGCCTAGAGAGCTGCGTGAGTCAAGAAACCCTGGAGGCAGGGAGCACTAACATGTTCATCAAATGTTTAATCATGGATTGACGATCATAAGTCGTCGTCTTGCTCTTGTGGCACAGCGGACAAATCTCAAGTCGATTCGCAATGACAGCGGGTACTTGCTCGGGGTGACTGGTGAAGCGACAAAATTGAATATGTAGGCAGGAAAAAACTAAGAGTCAAACAGAGTACGTACCGGCTAACAAAGTGTCTTTGGAGACCCTCATTGGAATAACGACGCGGTTGACCACCTCGGCGCGCAGGGCAGAAGACGCAGACGATCGATGTTCCATTGACACAAACCCGTTGATCGAGCTCGAAGAGAACTTTGTCGCGAATCGGGATCCATGCTATCAAATTGCGAATTCAGTCAATTCAATTTGCCCCGGGAGAAGGGAAGGAACATACCGACACGAGTGAAAGACTGCAAATCCCTAGCTAGGATATTGACCCACAAGGCGAGCGTCGGCGATGATGTAAGCTGGTTGAGCGTAAAGCCCAAGTCGTGTGCCAATTGAGTCAAGCTGAAGATCCATGAGCCAGAGTGGTGACGGATCCTCGAGACTTACAGTGACTCATTTTCTGCGGCCACCTCCTCCTTGGCGATTCTGTATTGACGGGCCCCAGCGCACAGAGTCTCTGCGGTCTGGCCAGACGTGAGCGATGCGTGCATATCAACATAAGAATTGACTCGCCGCCATCCACTCTTCCAGCCTAGGATTGGCTGCCTGAGACGTCTGTGTATCGTTGCCGCCTCAGCTTGGAAATGAAGGCGTAGGAGAGAACGAACGGGGGTGACGAGGGGCATTTGGACGACGGGAGAATTACGATATTGACGCGCAAAGGCGGTCCACGCCGCGTTGATGCGAGCAGGCGCGTAAAGACGTAATTCTGGACAAGGCGATATTAGTGGACGATCAAGCGATGCAACGGGATTGAATGACCGCTTGACCCTTCTAGGTATGCAATGGGTACTGGAAGCGTGTTCCGGTGCTCAAGTTCCGGGAGGGCGTTCCTAGAATAAGATTAAGAGATTTGAGGGACGAAATGCAGCCAAGGACAACGCACGGGAGGACTCCCGCCTTTTGCGGGGTTGGTGGGACACGCAGAAGTGTTGCAAATTCGCATGCCATCTGTGCGCGTCAGAGCCAGCGTCGAGGATGAAAGTGAAATCTTACCGAGCAAAACCGAATGCCTAGCGCGAACGAGTAGGGGACGGCTTTTGTTTTGCGAAGGCAGGTCTAGAACCACAGCGGTGAGCCAGGTGGGACAACAACATTCACGGTTGAACGCAGACCATGCAGTGACCTCCACTGAAAAGGAGGGCAGCGAGGGCGGACGGCGGGAAGTGGGTAAGCGAGGTAGGCCGCGGGACGGAGAACAACACATTTCTAAACGCTGTGCGCCATATCCTCGTCTGAGTGGGATCATCAATACACGCCTTGAGTTGACTCGAGACCAGCCGCAGGTTTTGGAGATCACATGGGCTCGCCCACGAGAGTATCTGGGGGGGTCGTCAGCGTATCGTTGGGCGAGGTCAAGGGAGACTTGCATGCTGAGTGATATCCAAGGACATGGTCGTGAGGCATGGGGAGGCGGTCCAAGGGAATATCTGGGCGATTGGCATCGGTGTGATGGGCATAGGCGTTTGAGAATGAACTACGAAGAGTATCTGTGGGGAGATGGGCATATGGGCATATGGGAGAGAATGGGCCTAAGCGGGCGCGTTGAGGAAGTAGAGCGCGTCGAAGGAGGAAGCAAGAGCAGGTGTCACGCGGTGTCACACTGTTCTTGCCAATTTCAAGCAGATTCAAAACCAAATCAATTCGCGCGAAAAGATATTGAATGCAAGATAATATTGAGACGACGAGGCAGACAAAATTATGTACAGCTAACTACGCGCGAAAACGAATCCAGACCAGAAAGGGGACCTGAAACTAAAGCTCATGTCAGTAACTGGCCAACCAAGACACTGCAGAGCCAGTGGGTAGATTCCCAAATATTTCGTGGTCGTGGAAGCTAGTTCCGATGCCCAGTAACTTGCCCAAGGATAGGAGGACAAAGGTGAACGGTGTGGACCAAGCATAAAAAGCGGGCGGGGAGGGCAGATCGACCTGACGCGGCGCACGAACAGAGCAAGTGGGGGTACCGCCAAAACCAAAATCTGGGCGCCCTGGGTTCACGAGCTCTGTTGTGGGTGACGCGCGCGCACCGTAGTGGCCGGCCCGACACACACGTTCGAAACTCCATAGGACCCGGAAGAAATAAAAGGGAGTACCCACCTGGTGGACCAGTCAACGAGCGATGATGGCTTGACGACGACGAGAGCAGGGAGGGAGGAGGAAGCGGAAGTTGGAAGGGAGGGATGGAAGTGGAGGTGGGAGGAAGGAAGTGGGCGGAAAGTGAAGAATTGCACTGGTTTTGGCCGGGTTATATACCTTTCTCTGTTGCGCCATGTATCGTTCTGTTGGGGTCGCGCGACGCGTTTGTTGGTAAACAAACGCGTCGCGTCGTTGGTCCTCTCGTGACCGTATCGTTGACGGCACGTGGGGCCTTTTCGCTCTTGCTCCCGATCACAATGTGCTCGACAGTCGAATCTGAGGAAATTTACCGTTTCGTGCGCTAGGTCTCCTTTTGGCAGCGGGCGTTGAGTCGCGAGAGTGATCTAATCATCAATCAGTGTTCCCATCGTGCGCAGTAACGCCGATGCCGTCCTCATCCACAACGCCGACTACTTAGCCCTCGTTTCGTGCCTTGAGCATTGTGGTGTGACACATCTATCCTGTTTGCTGAGCTCAGAGCTCAGTGCTTTGGAGCAATCTTTCATAGTCCTCGCCGAAGATCAGCTCAACGAGAGCCTGAAGTTGTGATGAGGCAGTACCGGCTTACTACCGCAACTTGGAGCTACCTCAATATACTTGCATTACTTCCTCAAGTGTGCGACCGTGCTATGTACCTGAGAAAGCGGCAGCCAGCCTGCCATGATATTGGTCGACCGACGTTTCCCATCCTCATTCGCACTTGCGTATACAGAATGTTGACTCTGTTCTAACAGTCCCTCGCGCATAGTTTGGGGTAACAGGACCTACAGAAAACGCCGCCCATCGCCCCCTCGCTTTAAATTGACTGGAAAGCCCACGCCACCAGTGCAACAAAAAATGATCGATGAGGTTTCCTAAAAAATGGACAATGTCGCCGCCGTTGGTCACGAAAGAAAGGTCAAGGGCTCCTCCACCGTACGGAGTCCACGTCGCTGTTGCCTTCTACATATTCTGATTTTTCCATTGTCTCAGACCGCCGGGGACGTACTCCTCGCAGCCCTAACCGCCGTCGAGACCACCAAGGTACGCTGCATGCGCATCTCTCCTCTCATTTCGTGTCTGACTCTGATTTAGAGCACAGCGGCGACGAAGACACACCTCTCTTCGCAGCACAAGGCTCTATTGGCCCACGTATGTCTATTACCACCCATCTCGACAAACACATCTAATCTTACCCACAGCAATCTTTATCATCGACGCGCCCGTCCTCGTCCATATGCATCTGGCCCGGGTTCCCGTGTCCTGCTCAACCAGAAGGGCGAGCAGCGCGCTCCAAGCCGCTTGGTGGTCCGCACGCTCCGTGCACATCTCGGGCCCTCCCCTGCGCGTCGTCTCCACGGCACCGGAGCGTGCTGACATCCTGGTGTCCCCCATGTCGGCTCCAAGTCTCCGCAGCCCGTCGCTCCCGTTGCCGTCGTCGACGAGTTCCCCATCGCGTCCACCCGGTCCCCCGTCGCTCTCACCCTGTCGGCGCTCATTCTCTCGCGTCTTCGTGAAAGAGACAGCGGCTCGGACTCTGATTACGAGGACGACATTGCGGAGTCCCTTTCCGTCGCCCCCACTCTGAGTCCTGTGCGCGTTCAGGCCCGCGTCCTCGTCGGCTCTCAGCTCAGCAACCTGCAGCGTACTCCCCCCGTCAAGGGGCCGGCCGCGAAGACGTCGAAACCGCCGATTTCCCCCACAGGCAAGTGGCTGTCGGGTCGCACGGACAAGACGTCCTCACGCGGTGAGAAGGAGAACGGATCACTCATTTGGGTTCCGCGTCGCGCCCATTGTGCCCATTGAGTTTTTCTATCGTCGTGCGCTCGCTAGTCGATGCGCCTAATCGCAATACTTATTCCTCTTTCCTTACCCTTTAATAAGTACCTAATATTCGCGCCGTCGAGGGCCTGATCACCCTCCGAGGCTTAATACTCTGTTCCCTTCTCTGTCTCTCTGCTTAATCACTTGATATTAGGTTATTATTCTCCTTCTAATAGGATTCGGGTTGATCTCGAGACACTTCCTTGATGAACTTGCTCTACGGTAACAGCTCTTTCAGCGAGAAGGTAACCGATCCTTTCTCTCTACGAACGATCTGTCTTCTTGCGAGAGATCGGTTACCGGTCTAGATAGGTGAATTTATTCATTCTCCCACCAAGCAAATCATGTAGTCCCAACCCAGTTCTCAGTTGATGACAATCGCAAGTTGCGCGGCGCGCCCGGATATTTCACCACAGACGCCAGAGCGATTTCGTGAGGAAACAAAAAGGGCAGCTGCAACATAATTTCAAAGCTGGTCTGTCGGATCATAATATATTCAGAGCGGATTTCGTCCATGCAAATGAAGAATTGCACCTTGCTAGCGCGTCCTGAAATTAAAGCTCTATCATTATATGCCGTAGAACAAGTGGTCCGATCCATAATTTGCCTCAGAATAGGAATCAAAGCTGAACAGGATCGGAGGAGGAGCGGGTTTCACAAATGTCGCACCAATTAACGCAGAAAATACAATGATATTGGGAGCTAAACTACATGTATACTGCAACATGGTATCGAAAGAAGGCAGCCGAGCGCGAGAGGTGGACCTGAAACTAGAGCTCATGTCAGTAACTGGCCAACCAAGACACTGCAGAGCCAGTGGGTAGATTCCCAAATATTTCGTGGTCGTGGAAGCTAGTTCCGATGCCCAGTAACTTGCCCAAGGATAGGAGGACAAAGGTGAACGGTGTGGACCAAGCATAAAAGCGAGCGGGGAGGGCAAATCGACCTGACGCGGCGCACGAACAGAGCAAGTGGGGGTACCGCCAAAATCTGGGCGCCCTGGGTTCACGAGCTCTGTTGTGGGTGACGCGCGCGCGCCGTAGCGGCCGGCCCAACACACACGTTCGAAACTCCATAGGACCCGGAAGAAATAAAAGGGATTACCCACCTGATGGACCAGTCAACGGGCGATGACTTGACGACGACGAGGGCAGGGAGGGAGGTGTGCGAGAAGGAGGCGGAGTGGAAGCATGGAAGTGGAAGTGGGAAGGGAAGGAAGGAAGCGGAAGTGGGAGGAAGGAAGTGGGGGGAAAGTGAAGAATTGCACTGGTTTTGGCCCGCTTATATACCTTTCTCTATTGCGCCATGTATCGCTCTGTTGGGGTCGCGCGACGCGTTTGTTGATAAACAAACGCGTCGCGTCGTTGGTCCGCTCGTGACCGCGTTGGTGACAGCACGTGGGGTCATTTCGCTCTTGCTCCCGACCACAATGTGCTCGGCAGTCGAATCTGGGGAAACATGCCGTTTCGTGCGTTGGATCTCCTTTCAGCTTTCAGCAGCGGGCGTTGAGTCGCGAGAGTGATCTAATCATCAATCACTGTTGCCGTCGCTGCCATAAAGCTTCCGTTTCTCTGCGGGCCGCCGTACGCCGCCATCACCCTCCGCCGGGCCGAGGCTCAATGCGACCTGCGAAGCGCCAGCGACGTGACCCTCCTCAAGTGACCGAGGCGGCTTCAGTGGGTGGTTCCTTCTTATCTCTCCAACCACTCTCAGTCTCTGACACGCGCACAGGGCGGACGTTTCTCCTGGCTCCTTACGCCTGTTTTACTGGCGCTGACACTGGTTTGGCATATTACTATTCCAGCAGAAATGACCCCAACACCTTCATCCCAAATGCCGAACCCTTCGTCGTCGCTGATCTCCCAGGAAAAGGGAAAGGGCTTGTCGCGACCCGGGACATCAACCAAGGCGAGCTGGTGATTCAAGAATCTCCGCTGTTCGTCGTTCCCAAGTCGAGTTCGCTTCTTGTCTCCCCACTATGCATCCCAACTCATTTCGGGACTAGTCTCGGAGTCTCCAACGGCCGTCATTTCGCGAATGTTACAGAACTTGTCTCCAGCGGACCGTACCGTACGTCCACTTTTTTCGAGGGCCTTGATCTGGAAACCCATCCCGGGGAGTTCTGTTTTGCAAAATTCGAAACTAACGCAGGGGCCGCGAGCAACTGGTAAATCATGATTGTCAGTAAGGTCCTCCATGGTCTTCTTTGACTCACAGACGATGCGAAGTTGTTACATATTTTGAGAACCGATTACAAAATTTACACCCTGGAGACATGGAGATACAACTACACGGAGAAAGTGGCCAGGAAAAAGAACTCAAAACCCTTCGGCTTGCGCATTTCGCCACCCTTGCAAGCATCTCGACTGTGTGGTCCAGATGTGTTCACTAAGTTCGCGGAGCCGCGGTGCATATGCGGTCTTGAGCGTTTTGCTTTCCACGATGAAGTCCAAATCCGTGGCAAGCAGTCTCCTTCCCCTTCCGCTCGGGCCACCGAACGAGAGCTGCACCCAAAGGGCTTGAAGCCCGGCGAAAACCTGCTGGCGCCTGAACGTCTGGGAGCCCAATCCGAAGCCCTTCGCGACGATGTAGAATGTGGAGCGCGTGCCATGCATGCACACAGGTTTCCATGTCCGCACCTCCGCGCAGAGACCATCCAGGAGGAATATAAGCTGCGATGTAACAAGGCGTTCCGGTTTTGACTGCTTAAGGATGACGGTACCGCCGAATGCAACTGAGACGAATCCCACTATGACCTGCGAGATGAGAAGGCGGTCTCCGTGCAAGTAAACATCGTTGCTTTGGAGATTATTTGCGGAACGTAGGGGATGCCCGTCGATGACAACCAAGTCAAACCCGGGCGAAATCGGGAAGTTCTGCAACTGCGGGTCGGCGATGAAGGACGGACCAAGTTGGTACTGGGTGAGATCAGCCCAATGGAGCTCGAATCGCGCAAGGTGTTCTTCTTCGAGCAAACAGGCGTGGCCCCCACTCTCAACGGGCAGAGAGATCCCTACCCCTGCCGCGCGCGAATTTTTGCCGAGAATGTAGGAGGAGAAGCCGCCGGGGCAGCAGCTGTCAAAGCGATGGTTATTTGGCTGTGATTGGAGTTCACAGAGGATGTGCTATACCCAAGATCAAGGAATCGGAAAGGCAACCTGTCAGGCACACATCGCAAGACCTGGTCTATTTCCTCCAGCACATTTCGCATTGAATTGAACCAGGCTTTCTGGAGCGCAGGATCGGGCGCGTCCGCTTGTTTGCGCTGGTGCTGAAAATACGCCTGTTCCGAGGGTTGGCTGCCACCGTGCTGGATAATTGTCAGGATATCCCGTGCCATAAAGGTGGCCTGATGATAATCACTTGGTATCGCAACAGATTCAGCGTATGCAGGGTATCGCTCTTGAGTGCAAGGACCTGATTCATGTGGTTTGTAGTCTGGAGCAAGAGTTTGAACACGTTTCTGGGGCCGGCACGAGGCAAATGCAGGGAGATAGAAGGACTATTAAATTGAATTGAACGAGAATAGACGTTTAGCGCCCGAGTCCCTGGGGTGTAGACGCTTGTGGCGGGCTACTTTCAATGGCCAATGGGTCTGCGTTTGTCATAAGTAGCGTGTGCGCTAGAGAGGGGCGAAACATGTGAATGGGAATTTCTTCAAAAACTTTCGCCGCTGACAGTCCCATCGCGAAGCTTGAGACTCAACAACCTACTTATTCGCATTGGTTGAGAGCAAGGAGTATTGATGCCGGGCCGGAATGATTGCCGGTCGGGTAAATCCTCCGCAAAAAGTGGCTTAAACCAAGTACGAAAAAACAATTCCTCCGGCTGTACAAGAAATCTAAGAAAAATCCGCTGACATGAATCCCGTAAAATGCGCCCCTCAAACCGTATTATAAACATCTATATAGTTGTACCCGCCACATGTCCCGACTAAACCACAGTCAGCGCTCCCACCCATGAATTGAGTCTCAGGAAATACTCACCACCACCAGAACACGCATAATTGCAGTTACTGCTGCTCCCGATCGTAGCGCTGGATGGCACAGAAGATCCGCAGAAACATTGTTTCTGTAGAATTCGCAGGGAATCAGTAAAGAGCGAGGGGGGAATATTGGAAGAACGCACCCCGAACTCGACACCGCCATACGAATATCCCGAACTGGCGCAGGTAGATAAGCACGACGCTACACTATTGGTAGAGCTGTCGGGAGCATTGTATGACAGGACACGGGCGGAAGAACTATCGGCGTAGCAGGCGAGATGCGACCACGCCTTGCCACCAGCAGCAGTGGAGCTGGACGGCGCCGAGTATATGTTGATGTAATTAAAGCCACCGCAATTTCCGACTACCGTTCTCGTCAGAATCTTCGGGCATAATCAAGGAGAATATACGCACCACCGCTGGTGCACTTATAATTGCAGTTACTGTCGCTCTGGACGGTCAAACCGGTCTTCATAGAGGCCGCGCAGAAGCATTGGAGCTGCGGTGATGATAAGATTCAAGAAATCGCTGTAGAAGAAAAAAAGACGAACCCCGTATTCCACGCCCGCGTACGCATAGCCTGCACTCGCGCACGTGGAGGTGCAGCTAGCGACGCTGTTCCCGGTGGAGCTGTCCTGCTGTATACCGCCAATGAGCGTCCGGGAGGACCCGTTATCGGTGTAGCATCCGAGTGAAGCCCATGTGGGAGTTGCTGAGGCAGATGTGCTGATGGAAGTGCCTGGCGCGCTTGATGAAGTTACGCCCGCGCTCACGCTTGCGCTAGTGGCAGACGCCGTCGAGTATATGTTGATGTAATTAAATCCACCACAATTTCCGACTACCCTTCGTATCAGAATCTATGGGAATGAACAGCAAGGAGAATGTGCGCACCGCCGCTGGTGCACTTATAACTGCAGTTACTGTCGCTCTGGACGGTCAAACCGGTCTTCATGGACGACGCGCAGAAGCATTGGAGCTGCGTTGATCATCAGATTCAAGAAATCGCCGTAGAAGAAGGAAAGACGAACCCCGTATTCCACGCCCGCGTACGCATAGCCTGCACTTGCGCACGTGGAGGTGCAGCTCGCGACGCTGTTCCCGGTGGAGCTGTCCTGCTGTATACCGCCAATGAGCGTTCGGGAGGAGCCGTTATCGGTGTAGCATCCGAGTGAAGCCCATGTGGGAGTTGCTGAGGCAGATGTCCCGGTGGAAGTGCCTGTCGTGCTTGATGAGGTTGCACTCGTGCTAGTGGCAGGCGCCGTCGAGTATATGTTGATATAATTAAAGCCACCGCAATTCCCGACTGCCCTTTGCATCAGAATCTTTTGGAAGGACCGGGAATGAGGATGTACGCACCACCGCTGGTGCACTTATAACTGCAGTTACTGTCGCCCTGGGCGGTCAAACCGGTCTTCATGGACGACGCGCAGAAGCATTGGAGCTGTGTTGGTTGTTATCAGATCCGGGAAATTGTTCGGCTGAAAGAGGGACTAACCCCGTATTCCACGCCCGCGTACGCATAACCTGCACTCGCGCACGTGGAGGTGCAGCTATCGACGCTGTTCCCGGTGGAGCTGTCCTTCTGTGTGCCGCCAATGAGCGTCCGGGAGCTGCCATTATCGGAGTAGCATCCGAGGTACGTCCATGTGGGAGTTGCCGAGGCAGATGTGCTGGTTGAGGTGCTCGTCGTTGTACTCGAGCTCGTGGAGGGGCTCGCGCTCGTGCTCGAGCTCGTGGAGGTACTCGTGCTCGTGCTCGTGCTTGTGCTGGTGCTGGTGCTGGTGCTTGTGCTTGTGCTTGTGCTCGTGGAGGTGCTGGTGCTGGTGCTTGTGCTTGTGCTCGTGCTCGTGGGTGTCGCAGCTGTACAAAAATCATGCTCAACACTTGACCAAAAGCATAAAATCCTCCACTTACTCGCCATGCCTACATACGCATTGTAATTGTCTGCCAACAAAGACAATTCAGTCCCGGAGAAAAACGGCGCCAAAGATACGAAACCCACAGAGCGTAGGCACCGACACGAACGTGTAATCCGTCGGTGACTGGTTAATGACCGTCGCGGTGCCCTGTAAAGGGATTCAGCCGTCAAGCAGAATTTTTGACTCGGCGGAAACAAAGAACCGACCTTGACCATGTTAACCGTGATCGCCCCCGGCGAGAGCCCGACCTTCAGCAGATGCACGCCTGCCGCCAGGTCCGTCCATTTCTGCGACGAGGTCCCGCACGCCAGCTGGACCGTGCACGTCGAGGAGCAGAACGCCGCCGCCCACATAGAATCCTGCGAACGCGAGGTTAGAGCGCATCCTGCCATAAGAATTCCATCACGCACCTCGGTCCAGTCATAGTTATCCGGCCGCGTGAACTGGTCCGTGGTGATCCAGACGTTCCACGGGTGCGGGCGCGCCCAGTAGTATATCGCGTCGTTCTAGAATTCCGGGCTCGCGTGAGCTGCGATCACGCCGAAGAATGGGGGAGGAGGGCGCACGGTGACAGTGGGATAGGCTCCAGTTCTGAAAGCCTATACAGCGGATCGTGTATCAATAGCTGGACTTTCCCAAGATTATAGACCGCGCACCGTCATATAATATTTACTCATTTCCATCCACGCGATATGCGGGTAGCCTATGTACGCAGCCGGTCAGAAAAAGGACAACACGCTGCGCATCGATCCGCACCGGTGGCAAAAGTTGTGCCTGTCGAGTATAAGCCATGGGCGGTAAAAAATCGAACGAAGACGTACCGTCAGGCTGGTCAAGAGTCCAGATCGGCCCGCCGAAGCTGAATAGATACGGTCCATGAAAGGAAAGGGGCGGCCAAAAACAATACCACGCACTAATTCGATTCGCCCCAATCGTTCCTGTGGGTGGAGAGGATTAGCATAAAACGCGAAATCTTAGGGCGGCAGCAGACCAACCAGGTAGCCATCTCGACGAACTGAACCTGGTCGCGCATGGCGATGATCTGGTCCCAGCGGCTGTTGATGAGCCAGTCGTCCGAGCGCAGGAGCCGATTCTTGTCTTTCAGGTGCGTACTGCGGATGGATCGTGAGCCAGTGTGCAGGTGGGCGAACCACGGCGTACTAGAACCACCCGCTGATGGTCGCAGCGTATCCGATGCCCGCCCCGTTCGCCTGGGAAATATCTGCATCGCGATGAGAGAGAGAGAGTATGAGAAGAGGGGTTGAATTACAGTATTTATCGTCGGTGGTCTGCAGCGCGTCAGTATGGAGAAGCTAGCCGGCGGCGCAGACTCACGTTCTTGTCCCACGGGCCCTGGGACCACGCACACCCCCAGCTACGACGGTGGGTCAGCGGCAGAGGGATGCAGATCAACAAGGGACGCACCACATCCAGGTGTCCAAGCTCGGCCACGATCCGAAATTTTGCTCCAGGTTCTCAAGGAAGGGCATAAGATACCCGTTGGTGCGCGTCTTCAGCGTCTGCCACCCGGAATTGCCCAGACACGCGCCGAGGAAGCTCGAGATCATCGGCTTGCCGTCCACCTTGAACTGCGCCGGGTGCGCTGTGAACTCGAGCGTGCGGTCGATGATGTCGTTGAGCCCGCACCCGAGGTTGGTGGAGAAGTCGAACGAGATGAAGAGCTTGACGGGGCTGTTGAGCTGTAGCGCGGCGGCGTATGCGCTCCGGATCTGTTGCCGCTGCCAGTAGTCGCCGCCGACGTTGAGCGCGATCGCGTCGCTGGCGGGCCGGTATTAGGGACGGGAGTAAGGAACGGGGAAGAGCGCACATGTTGTACGCCTCCATGGCCTTGATGTCTACGGCCCATTGGTTTTGGTCGTAATGGTACCTGCTCACATTATAAGGCCCGAGGACACGGGGACGGTTAAATGTACGCACGTATCTAACGAAGATGCGACAAGAAAATGTTAGTCAGGAATCAGTCTTCGTCAAAAATACGCACTGCCGACGATCTAGAAGCAGTCAGCGTCGATAATCGGTACGTAAGAAGAAAGGGACTCGCGTGGTGCATGAACACATATTTTTGGCCCGTGCGCTTTTCCACCACCGACTCGACTGCGCGGTGCTCTATATCCAAAGGGGCGCGTTCCTCCAACCGAGCGAACCGTTCTGCGTCTAAATTCAAGGAGTGTGGGAAGGAGGCGCGCTTGTGGAGGCGGAGTCCTTGTTCAGCGGCGCGGACACCGGTGCCGAACAACAGGCCCAGGGCGGCCAGCGACGAGACCAGAGCGGCCCGCATGGTGTGAGGGGAGGTGATAAGTTGGTCTTAGCACATAAGTGCGTAGAACGTTTTATGAGTAAGTGGATCAACGGGGCGCGCGCGGCGCGTGCCTGGCGTGGCCCTGTTCTCCTAGATTGCGACTGCGCGGCGCGGCGATTTCTCGCAGCGAGAGGGGCCGGCGGATCTACGAGCGGTCAGGGGAGGAATAAAAGTGGGAGACTCGGACTCGTGAGCTGTTGTATTCAACCAGCGCCACTCGGACGTGATTTAGGAACCGTGGCATCGATAGTGGGAACAATGCATCCTGAGGATTCGTCGGAAGGTTCGACACGACCTCGAGTTATCGCGATTCATTAGGAATGGACCAGAATGGACCCCTAGGCCGCGGAGAAATTTTGTAAAGTCTTCGTAACGAGTATTACGAGGTTTCGGAAAGGACGGGCGCCGACGAGGATGTTCAAGGGCACCTTGCCAGTGGTTGAGTTCACCAAAGATCACATCCGAGTCCTCAGTCGAAGAGAGGAAGACTCGAGTGTGTTTTTCGGGGCGGGCTGCTGTCAAAAGCTGAGGCGAGCTCGTTCTCAAAACTGGATCAGGTCCAGGACGGCGAAGGACGACTCGATCTAGTTTCAAAGGAAGACCAAAAAAGTGGCAAAGTTAAGGCAAAGTCCGGCGGTTCGTTCCGGTCTATTCCGGCTTACTAAGCCGCTCGCGAACTTCAACTTTCGTTCACCTTGGTCCTTTTGCCACCCGCTGCGTCTTGCACCACGACCAAGGACCTCATACTCGAAGCCATCCATAAACGCTCGATTTAATTCTCCTCTCTAGTTATGGGCGGCACGCGACGAAATCTCGGAGCAGATGAGCTAGAATTGAAAGCCCAGCTACTTCTTTCTTACCTCTATTCCATCGCAAGTTTCCAGCTGAAACCGACCAGGATACACGAATTCTCGCCACCGCGATCTCAGTGCAGTTTCAGTGGTGTCTCTTCGCGTGCCAATCATGATAAAAGTCCCGTGAAGCTCCCGCCAAGGCTTGTCCGCGAAATAGTATTTTTTGAGGGCGAAAATTTAGGATCTCCTTGTCCGCGGGTAGGATTTTTGAGGCTGAAAACCGCAAATTCTTGTCCGCGCATGGGATTTTTAGGCAAAGATTCGATGGGTTGGGAAGATTTTGTGGGGCTGATTTTGTGGGGCTGAACAGACCACAAAACTCGAAGGACGGACATGCACGCCGTACAGAGCCTCGATACACCCCAAAGGCACTTGGGAGTGAAAAAAAACAGCAGAAATGTCGATTTTTGGGACCCTCGGGTGGGAAACCTTGTGATTTTTGAGGTTCAAAAGTCACCGCAAGGTAGGATTTTTGAGCCCAAAATGAGGCTATTCCAGCGGACAAGCCTTGGCAGGAGCTTTACATAAACCTTTGCGCCATTCGGCCATTTCAACCCTGCTTGGAGTATCCAAACCGGCTTTTTCCAACCTTGACCTCTCGGCACCGCTCCGCTTCCCACAAGGCTCTTCCCGGCCCATGTTGATGCCGATGATGCAATCCCGTTTATTCAGTCGCTCAGGCTACAAATTAACTCTATGTTGCCTCCGAAACTGGTTGGAATCTTCCCAAGCCATTTCCAAGTAATCAACCCCTACTCACTTCAACGACCTCGGCTCTTCGCTCCCAGACCTTCACCTGCAAGCCATCCATGCCGGATCCGCGAGCCGCGGACCTCCGCCGCTCGGTACCCGAATTTCGATGGCCCTGACGAAGCTTCCGCGGAATACTGGATCAGTTTATCGATTATCCCTTGTACCTGTTTTGATGCCGCAAGTGTGTCTACTCCATATTCCGACTCCGCGTGATTCCGCCACGGCGACCATGCTTTTGAGGATCCGGCTCGAGTATGCCGCGGTTATTTCGGGGTTGGCAAGCTACATGCAGTATGTCATTCATGACGCGTTCGCGGATCTGCGAGTCGTGCCGGGATGGAATGCACATACACTGATGAGACCTGATGAGGCCATATGTTCCGCTCAGTGGGTTGTGGAGTCCTTCCAAGTACCCCATTTTCTGCACATGTAGTGTAGACATATAATCAATTATCACCGACGGTGAAGCGATATAATGAAAGAAGCGGGATACGCACCGAGGCTCGTGTGATCGGGGTAATAGACGCCATGCAGAGTGATTATCAGGTCCTTGTAATTGTACTTGCAGTACCACAGCACTCATGCCCGCCGCCGCGGACGAGCCCCGCCGTCGGACTCCCCCACCTCCGCTCGCTGTCCCCAAGGATCCCAAGGATGTCCTCAACGACGTCGACAAGTCCTCCCCCCGCACACCCCGTCCCACTCCCCCAGCCTCCGAGCCCGAGCCTGTCCCCGAGGCATCGACCGCCGAGGTCAGTTAACGTCCCCCTGCGGCCTCTGCGCAGTGCTCATCCATCGCAGCCAGTCGACATGGACATCTTCGGCCAGATCCTAGAGCTCGACGATGAGGACACACACGACTTTTCAAAGGAGATGGTCGTCGCCTACTTCTCCCAGGCGACCACCACCTTCGACGACATGGACAAAGCACTGTACGTCCCCGCTCTCGCTGCCCGCGCCCCCCGTCCTCAGCCGCCCCGCCAGTGCCGACAAGAAGCTCCCAGAGCTCTCGGCGCTCGGCCACTTCCTCAAGGGGTCCTCCGCCGCGCTCGGCATCTCAAAGGTGCAGGCCGCGTGCGAGAAGATGCAGCACTACGGCGAGCTGCGCGACGAGGACGCCGGCACGGATCTCCAGCCCGCCGCCGCGCTCGCCAAGATCGATGCGCTGCTCGTCGTGGTCAAGGCCGAGTACGCGGACGCGGAAAAGTGGCTCAAGAAGTGGTATGCAGATCGCGACGAGAGCTTCGACGACGTCCCCCCTGCGCCGTAAGCGCGCGCAGTCCTCCCCCCGCCCGGCGCGCATGCCTGGCCGCGATGGCGCGCGATCCCCGTCCTTCCCGGGCGAAAAGTCGGACAGTAGACCGTGACGCTACGCTAGATGCGCGTTTTACCCGTTTCATCGCCCCATGCTATCGTTGTACGCTTTCGAAGGATCTTCCGCTCATACCTACTCTGCACATAATCTCTCTCTTATCATACCCGCGAAGCCCTGAAAAATCCTTGACTTGCAGACGTAACGTCAGTTTACGTCCACATCCTCGCAAAGCATTTTCTGGCAACGGCTTTCTAGGTTGAACCTCGTCGGTGAGCGAGGAACGTGCCATTCTCGGCGGACTTGTATGTCTCCCAGGCAAGGTCACCCTGATCTTCCAGCGATGCGCATGTGCCTGCGCATTCCTCGTCCCACAACCCGGGATCTGCCTTGATTCGTGGAGGGGAGGGAAGGGAAGTACTGATGGAGATCCGCCACCCCAGCCCTGGAGGTCATTCGAGCATCAAGATCTTTGCTGGACGGATCGAGATTCCGGGAGATTTAATGCAACTGGGAGATTCACATTCGGGATCTCGGGACAGGTGAACGTAGGAAGTTCTGCTAGGAATCGGGCGAGTACAGAGTCGGGACGTTGATTCACCGCCGACTAGTGATGCACAGGGCCTGGCCCGCTCAGGTCCGAGCCAAATCAAGCCTGACGTCGGGCTTCGGTCGGGCTTGAGATTTTGGAGCCCAAGCCAGCCTGCAAAGATCTCAAAGCTTGCAGAAAGGGTCGCCGATCTCCATGAATGGTATAGATTCACTCATTTCAACGTGTTGTGATGTTCACTTGCTATATGACACGCATGGATGGCCAAAGCGCTGGCTCACTCGAAAGCCCGGGCTCAGGCTCAAGCCAGGCCGGGCCGAGCCCGTCCAGAGCTTGGAAAATTTCCAGCCCATGCCCGGGCTTTCGGGCCCTGGGCAGTGGACATTACTACAGCCGACCGGTCTTCAAGGCGACCAGCACCGGCACTGTGGAATTGAACCTCCGCGGTTCGAGTTCAAATTTATCCAACTCAACTTCCCTATTTCAAAGAAACATTCTCAGTCCACAGTAGCTCAGTCACGGTGCTCAGCCGGATACTTTAATTGTTTCCCTAGCAATCCAGCACAAGGCCCGAGGCGCAGCCCGAGGATGCTGACTGATACGGAATGGAATGGAACTTGCCGGAACATACAGGAATAATGGAATTTTAGCGTAAATACAGTGCCTACAGTAGAGCTCTCCATGAGCTTGTACCCCAAGGCCTAACAGGCAGAGAGCGTCACGAGATAAATATTTTCGCGGAAGCAATCCTATTGAGGCGGCGATCTATACCCCGCACGAAGCGCAATGATGTCATTTTTGCTCGTTGACATTGACATACTGTGGGATTCGGATGACCGAAATGCACTCATTTATTTAATTCACGACGGACTATATAGTCTTGTGCGAGGCGCAGGGAGGTACGCCACTCAAAAAAAACGAGGCCAAATCCTACTCCATTTTTCTAATACGCCGAGTTTTATTTGACTCCGCGTCAAGTCGCCGCCGGTCACGCCTCATTTGCGTTGCTCTCCTTGTACTCTCCCTCGACAATGGTTCGCTTCGCCGCGCAACCCGTATACCTACATACGCTCACGACATTGCCATTGCCATTGCAGCGCGCCGACAAGGACGTGACGGGCACCATCGACGTCGCTGCGTTCAACCAGATCCTCGACCTCGACGACGACGACACGCACTACGCGTGCTCCAAGGACATGTTCGCCATGTACTTTGCCCAGGCCCCCGCCGCGTTCAAGGGCATGGACACCGCCCTGTGCGTCCCCTCCCCACCCTAATTAACATGCATGGTACTTACACGTAGTGGTTTGTAGAGCAGCGACGGACCTGCGCGGCGTCGCGGACCTCGCGCACTTCCTCATGGGGTCCTCCGCGACGCTGGGCATCGTGCGCGTCGCGGGGTCGTGTGCGCGCATGGAGGGCGCGGGCGAGGCGGGGCTGCAGGCGCGCGAGCCGCGGCGGGGCGGCCGCGGCGCGGAGACGGCGGCGCTCGCGCAGATCGGCGCGCTGCTGGTGACGGTCAAGCGCGAGTACGCGGACGCGGAGATCTGGCTCAGGGCCTGGTATGCGGAGCAGGGCGAGACGTTTGACGAGGTCGTGCAGCCGGCGGAGGGCGCGGACGGGCCCGGGGACTCAGGGCCAGCGGGGATCACAGAGCTCGAGGCAGCGCCAATGGAGGGTCTGCCGTCGATATTGATATCCGAAGCCACCCCACCGCTGCATGCTCATGCGGCGCCAGACTCAGCCCCCGTAATCGACATCTCCGCCAACCCTAAAGGCTAACATCCTCAAGTTTCGTTTCGCTTATTTCCGCCACCTTCACCTCATATTAATATTCACGTCTTTCACCTGGATGCATGCGCACTGTATTAATACTACCCCGTACTCAGACTCAGCCTCAAGGATTGATTCACATCGTACATGTATACACATCTTGTATCACTGGCACAGCTCTCCTAGGCTTGTATAATCTCTACCATTCACCGGCCGCGCGGCCTCGTAATTTTTAAACCTCGCGTGCGAATGATTCGGATGCATAGGCATAGCCGCCGAGCATGTGGGCGGGCGCCACATCGCCTGGTTTATAGCTTGCGCCGGGTGGTGCCCGGCCTCATTGTAGCGGGCAGGCGCACAGAAGACGTTCGGCGCCTGCGTACATCACGCGCGCGGGTGGGCCCGCAGACGAGGTGCGTGGGCGACGGGGAGCACCGACCCCATAAAATCAAAGGCGACGATAAGGATCGG
This sequence comes from Mycena vulgaris, assembly GCA_029204335.1. NCBI lineage: Eukaryota > Fungi > Basidiomycota > Agaricomycetes > Agaricales > Mycenaceae > Mycena > Mycena vulgaris. The sequence continues at coordinate 49,816 of JARGYA010000351.1, forward strand.
GGGTACCAGCGCTCGGGAGGTCCGGGCCTCGAACCGCGAACTCGGAGGGGGTGAGATGATCATGGGCTGGGAGGGTTTGATATGACGAGGATACACAGGCACGCATCTTGCATTTAACTCGGAAGTTAAAGTTGGCGTGGTGTAGGTAGCAAAATAACATTAAGGGTATCTGCGTAGGATTAAGAAGGAGAAGAGGTGTGGGGTCGATCCGGCGAGGTCGATGAGGCCGGAGACTTCCAATGGGCTGCGGTACAGAAGGCGGCGTCGAACCTAAGCCGTCTTGGCAGGATCCAGTTTTTCGGGGGTGCAAAGAGTAGGTGGTGTGTGATTACGGGCGCTGGCGAAGAGATGATTAAGCTAAGGAACCGGAAGGCGGTTTGTATACATAGATATGGCGCACCTCCATCATGTATGCCATTTGTCTCGTTAGAAGTCGGCCGCTCAAGCCGTCTCAGTAACGATCTGGTTTTGCGGGGTTCAAAGAGCAGGTGTTGTGTGATTACGGGCGTCGTCCCACTCGCACGGCACTGGCGAAGGGGTGGTTAAGCAATGGAAGCGGAAAGCGGTATGTATAATACAATACATATGGCGCACCTCCATCCGAGTCATGTATGTCGTTTGTCTTAGCGAGTAAAACAGCGCCGGCATGCGTAGCCCCCGAGAGGAAACGAGATGTGCCTGAGGTCGACGGGGGTACTTGGAGGAACGCTCCGTCGTCGAGAAAATACAGTAATATGGCGATGGCGTCGCGCCACATGGATGACGATGGGCAAACGTTGTCGGCAGTGGGAGGTTACTCAGAGCGCAGTGTTTTTGTCGTTGTGCTCATTTGCAGTCGCAGTCGCCGTAGTCTCCGGAGATACAGTATGTCGATTCCCTTCCGCCTCAGGATATTCTTGATCCGAATCTTGAGGTGAGCGCTGACCTTATATATATGCGCGTCTCTGTCGCCGGAGTATCGTGCGGGATTCGTCCAGCCAGTCGAAACTTGCTCCAGTACTAGTGTCCCAGCTCAGAAGATGTTCATTGTTCGGGGACTGGACAGGAAGCGCGAGAGCCATCGATGAAGGTTGGACCTTGCTCTAGCCTCTGCGACCTCGTAGCGTTACGGTGCCGGGGTAGAGGTATGTCAAGCCTGAGATGTGGAGCGTTCGGAATCGTTGAGGTCATTGTTGGTTGAAGTTGAGAGCGACTTGAAAATAGCGGGTCAGCTGATTTGCGGCTTGGCTGCCGCCCACATCCTCCGCACCCAAAAAAAACGGATTCCCGAAGTTCTGGCGGCCCCCACACTTTGATAGGTAAATAGGTTGAAGGAGCGCATACGCAGACTTTGCAGTGGCTCAGCGCGCTCAGCTCTTCAACTTGCTCCAACAAAGTTAATGCACTCATGGGACCCTCGCTCACTGCTCAGCGTCGGTCTATAGAGAGACTAAGAGAAGACTTCCTCCAACATCAATGGCAGCTTTTGGCTATGTTTCTCTCACCCTTCTTTATTTAACCTTGCAGCCGCCCCCGAAACAAGTTCATGTCGTCTTCCTGACGGTCCTGACGGGCATCTGGTGACTAGCGCGCCATTCTTCGTCTCGGCGTAGAGCGGCACCGTCACCCCGATTTTTGCTCTTCAAAGGCCCGTGATGCGTCCGATGATACTCTCCGTCTTCTCTCCTCCTCAACCCCGTCTTCTCTTACCCCAACCCTGCCTTCCATTCTACACAGATGCACCGAGCGGATGGCGCTCCAAAGCCAGGCGCTATAAAGGCGGGCGCGGTCGAACACCGTCGAACAACCCCAGGCTGTAAACATGCTCGGGTCACTCTTCGTTATTTTGGTCATGCAATACGCCGCGAGTGCGGCGTACTCCTTCCCGGACTGCGCCGCCGGGCCCCTCGCGAACACCATCGTCTGTGACACCTCCGCCGACGCCCTCACGCGCGCAAAAGCGCTCATCTCGATGTTCAATACGACTGAGCTGATCAGCAACACGGACAACGGCTCGCCCGGCGTCCCGCGGCTGGGTCTGCCCGCGTATAATTGGTGGTCGGAGGCTCTGGTACGCCGCACCGCTCGCTCTATGTGATAAGGTTCTCAACTGACTTGCATCGGCAGCATGGCGTAGCGTCTAGTCCGGGCGTGACGTTCGCGCCGTCGGGCGAATTCAGTTTCGCGACGTCATTCCCGGAGCCGATTCTCATGAGCGCTGCGTTTGACGACGAAATGATCAAAGCCGTCGCAACTGTGATTAGCACGGAGGCTAGGGCTTTCAACAACGTTGGACGGGCTGGATTGGACTTCTTTACACCGAACATTAACCGTCAGTCTCTGAATCCTGTTACTCATTTCTGTGCAACTGACCCTCGCCTCAGCCTTCCGCGATCCGCGCTGGGGCCGCGGGCAAGAAACGCCCGGCGAAGACCCCTTCCGCATCGCACAATATGTGCTGAACCTCATCGACGGCCTCCAGGGTGGCATCGACCCGCCGCAGTTCAAGGTCGCGGCAGACTGCAAGCACTTTGCGGGGTACGACATCGAGAACTGGGAGGGCAACCTGCGCTTCGCGTTCAACGCGATTATCTCGCCGCAGGACCTCAGCGAGTTCTACCTCCCGCCGTTCCAGAGCTGCGTGCGCGACGCGAAGGTCGCGTCGGTCATGTGCAGCTACAATGCCGTGAACGGAATCCCGTCGTGCGCGGACACCTATCTGCTGCAGACGATTCTGCGTGACTTCTGGGGCTTTGACGAGAATCGCTGGGTCACGTCGGACTGCGACGCGATCGGCAACTTCATCGACCACAAATTCGTGTCGGACCTACCGCACGCCGCTGCTGCCGGTATCAAGGCTGGCACGGATGTCGACTGTGGGTCGACGTACGGGAACAATCTCGGTGCTGCGCTGAACATGGCTTTGGTCAACGTTTCGGATATCGCGACTGCATTAACACGTCAATACGCCTCCCTCGTTCGGTGGGTATCATTGGTACCATCACAGTCCGCTCCCTAATCCCTGCTCGCAGTCTTGGCTACTTTGATCCCGCAGCCTCACAGCCCTACCGTCAGCTCAGCTGGACTGACATCAACACGCCGAGTGCGCAGGATCTCGCATATCAGATTGCCGTCGAGGGCGTCGTCCTCCTCAAGAACGACGGCACGCTGCCCCTTTCCACGTCTATCAAGAAACTAGCCTTCATCGGCCCGTGGGCGAATGCGACTACGCAGATGCAAGGGAACTATCAGGGCGTTGCGCCGTTCCTCATCAGCCCGTTCGCGGCGGCGCAGACGGCCGGCTTTTCCGCGACGCTGACACCGGGGACCGCGATCAACTCCACCAGTACGAGCGGATTCGCGGCCGCGCTTGCGGCGGCCGGGGCGGCTGACGCAATCGTGTTCACTGGCGGGATCGACGACAGTATCGAGGCGGAGGCGAAGGACCGCGATACGATCACGTGGCCGGGCAACCAGCTGGACCTCATCGGACAGTTGGCTAGATTGGGGAAGCCTCTAATCGTGATGCAGTTCGGAGGTGGGCAGGTCGACGGTGCGGCTCTCAAGAGCAATTCCAAGGTGAAGGCACTCGGGTTTGGTCTCTGAAATGTGGCTCACACGCGATTTTCAGGTCAACGCAATCTTGTGGGGCGGGTATCCTGGCCAGAGCGGAGGCAAAGCCATAATGGATATTGTGGCGGGAAAGGTATCGCCCGCGGGCCGCCTCCCCCTCACGCAATACCCCGCAAACTACGTGGACGCGGTCCCCATGACCGACATGTCGCTCCGCCCGAGCGCGACCAATCCCGGCCGCACGTACAAATGGTTCACCGGCACGCCCACCTACGCGTTCGGCACGGGGTTGAGCTTCACGACCTTCAGCCTGAGCTTCTCCGGGTCGCCCGCGGCGTCGTACAGCATCCAAACGCTCCTCTCGTCTGCGACGTCGGCCGAAGCGCCCCTCGACCTCGCGCCGTTCGACACATTCTCTGTGTCCGTGCACAACACCGGCAGAGTCGCCTCTGACTTTGTAGCGCTGCTGTTCATAAAAACGACTGCGGGGCCCGCGCCGTTCCCGAACAAGGAGCTCATCTCGTACGTGCGCACGAAGGGCGTCGGCGCGGGACAGCGGGCGACGGCGCGCTTGCCGGTGACGCTGGGCAGTATTGCGCGGGTAGGCGCCGACGGGAGCGCGTGGCTGTATCCCGGGGAGTACACCCTACTGGTGGACGTGCCGACGGCGATAACACATACCTTCCGGTTGACAGGGACCGAGGCGCAGATCACACATTGGCCGGCAGCGTCGTGAAAATGATTTTGTAAACCACAGACATTGTATTTGACATCGAATTCGCAGGCCTTAACGTCGTAGAAAGCGTCTAAAACGGTTAATGGGCCGTCCTAAGTGGGGGCAGTAACGTTGATCCCGCTCTCGCAACCCCTTGCCAAGGTGAACGGACGGCGGTTCGTCCTTTGAAAATCACGGCCGTCGATTGGCCGCCGCATATGAATTTGAGCGGCCCACCGTACACCCGATGATCGATTCGCTTAGGGGCTTATAAATTGCTTACAGAGCTCATAGGCTATCGTTGAACGACTCGAAATGACCCATCTATCTGCAGGTCAAGGAGACAAGTTCGACCAAATCCTGGCGAGTACTGCTGATCCCTGTATTACGACGCGTTCATTGAATCCTTGCCAGTCCGAAGCCGTCGAAAGTAAATGCACTCCAGCTTTATTCTTTGGAGTTACGAATGTGGATGGAGAGATATACATGCGTCAAGCTGGCACAAAACTGTTCGACGTTCCCTCAAGCGGATCCATCGATGAAGATACTGTCTTCTGGCTGTGCAGCCAAACCAAACTGATTACAACCGTATGTTCCCCCGCGCGTGTTCCGTTCGGATAGCTCACTGGGAAATAGATCGCTGCTTTGAAACTGATTGAGCAAGGCAAAATTGAACTCGATACGCACGTCGAGCAGATACTTCCAGAGCTCGCCAACCCCTTGGTTATAACTGGACGTGACGAGGCGGGGAACTTCCTGACTACACCCGCGAAATCGAAGATTACTTTCGGTCAACTGCTGAATCACACCAGTGGTCTCGACTACTCCGTAGATGGTACCACTCCTGCGAGTCTTCTGCCTCTTGCGTATTCCCACAGCTACAAGGGCGAAGATATGTCGACTTTCTTCAAGATAATCAAGGTTTGAACAATCAAAAAGTGATGAACTTCTCCACATTTCATTGAATACAGGGTTCTTTCTCCGGTGTACCACTTAAATTCGAACCAGGAACAGACTGTAAGCAACACTAACCCAGAGACAATTTTGGAGCTCATGACTTTCAGTCGGGTACGGGTTCTCTAGTGATTGCGCCGGCTTCGTCATAGAGCGACTGTCTGGCAAATCTCTCGAGGAGTATTTGTGAGTAAAGGCTCTGCATAACAGGCGGCACTAATGCGAATTCTAGTCGAGAATACATATTTGCGCCTCTCGGAATCAAATCCGTATCTTTCTATCTCACTCCATCACTTAAGGAGCGGCTGCTACCGTTGACATTCCGGAACGCAAGTGGTATCATCGAGAGATTGGATAACCATTCCTTCATCGACCAAGACCCAGCAAACGGTGACTGGACTTTGCAGAACCCCGCGCTACGAATTAACTTTCTTTCATCAGTTGGGGTCCGCCTAGGAGGGGTTGGCCTCTATTCCTCGCAGAAAGACTACCTCACTATTTTGCGCCACTTGCTGCAGATCAAATGTTCGTGCACTGGTCCATATTGATAGTCCTGACAACCAAAACAGCTGGGCGTGTTGCAAATCCAATTTTAACACTGGCCTCTGTTAACAAGATGTTCGAGCCCACCCTCCCACCGGACGGTGCCGTAACAGTGGCTGCAGTGGCTACGGTTGTCCTTAAATATCTCAACCTGCCCGCCGGAGCCGCTCAGTTCAGTCGCGGTCTTCTTGTGACCACTGCCGATGTTCCCGGAAAACGCAAGAAGAACTCCGGTACTTGTAAGTGCTTCATAGAACTGGTTGACCGATGACTGACCCAAAGCAAGGGGGCGGTTGGGCAAACACTTCCTTTTTTGTGGACCCCACTACTGGAGTAGCAGCTGTGTTTGCGACGCAATTGATGCCCACGGCTGACGACAAACATGAAAAGTTGTGGTCTCAGCTGGAGGAGGAGCTGTATGCAGGTCTGAAGGCATAGTTTTCAGTAATTATGTGATGGAGTAGCAGAATGTCGACCTGATAAAGGACCACGGAAACCTCCGGATTTCTTTTGGCTTGCTCTCTGATACCAAGTCGTTCTTAACGGTCTGCAGTAGTCTGCAACAGACTGCAGCCACATTTTGCAAGAGTATTGCGGAACGAGCGAAATTATGGAAACTGTGGAAATAAATGCGGGAGGGGTTTGTCTATTTCCATATTACTGTTACACAGTAGCGAGCGAATATAGAATTGAGAAGGTGGGAATGACAAGGGAAGGGAAAAAATGACAAAAGAAGCAAAAAGGTTTGTGAGAGGCTCGCATCACAGCGCGAACTGACGGCCTGCCCTTGTCTCCGAAGACTAACTCGGCGAGTCCTGCAGGTTGCAGAATTACTTCCCTGGCCTGACAAGGACGGATTATTCCAAATCCGGGCCGCTTCCTCCGAAGCGGAGGATTGTGGAAACCAAGTTTTCTGGAGGGGACGACCTTGAACCAGCGCACAAATGATGTTTACCGATGAGATCAACCAATCACATTCCCGGGTTAGGGCCATTACAACCACTGCGCCATTGTACAGTGATGAACAATCGAAAGTGATGCGCTACGTACTTACATGTGGCGTCGTACTATTGCCGCGCTGTTCCTTTGCTCTGGTCGCAAACCCTATCTGGAGCATACTACTTTGCTCACATTGTCGCTGAGTCGGATGTGGCCGATTTGCATCGGTAAGCCTGATTCCGAGGGCGCTTGCGCTTGCGTGACTCGTACTGGAAGGTTTCAGCCAAAGGGGGCAAGGAGGAATGGAAAGGGTTGGCTAGTCTGCTTGAGTATTCATATGAGTTGGACAAAATTACGCATGCTGCGCTATATAATCCGCCTCTCTCGCAGCTCCGCAATCCGCTCCGGGCTGTACCCTAGCTCCTTCATCACCTGCGCGACTTCAATTTTCATCGGCGTGGATGGCTACGCCACACGTACCTCGTCTGTGTGCTCCGACAGCCACGGCGGCGGGCGCCGCACCTTCATCTTCTCGCCGTTGTAGGACACTGCGGGCGCCACGAGCTTGATCGTCCCCGCTCGCGGATGCTACGTAGGCCGAGGCAAATCAGATTTAAGCGGACGGCGGCTACATATTGAAGACGCACCTCCACCTCCACCGTCACCCCTCGCGCGACGGCCTGCGTTCACGTCAGTATAAGTACTTGATTTGGGGCTGATTTATGCGAACCTGTGGGTGCTCGAAGGTCTGCTGAATGTTGTTGATGGGGCCAAACGGCACCCTGCGGACGTGTGGTTAATTTACCAGCGTCGAACTCGCAATAGTTAGTCACTGCACCCGAGACCAGTAAGTTCACGCAGCCAGTGCTCGCGGTCGTGTTTCATGAGCGCATCCTCGATGATACGCACGAGCTCCGCGCGATTCGTCACGCGCGCTTCGTTCGTCGCGAACCGCGGGTCCACCGCGAGCGCAGGATTGCCAAGGATCTTGCCACACAGCAGCCCGAATTGCTTGTTGTTTCCCGCACCGATCATCAGGAAGCCGTCGCGGCATGGAAAGACCTGATAAGGTACAACAGACGGGTGCGCGGTGCCGTGCCGCGACGCCTCCGTGCCCGCGATGAGGTAGTTGGACGCGATGTTGGCGAGGCCCGCGATCTGCGCGGCGTCAGAGAAGGCTATGAAGCGCTGGATTTGCGCACCTGTGTCTCGAAGAGGTTGCAGTCGATCCAGACGCCTTCACCGGTCTTCTGGCGCGAGAGAAGCGCGGCCATGACGGCGCCGTGGGCGTACAAGCCCGTCGCGATGTCGGTCGCCGCGACGCCCACCTTCGAGGGCGGGCGATCAGGCTCGCCGGTGCTGTATAGAGCTCGTGCTCAACGGGATGTGTTGTAGGGCAGGAAAAACACACATATGCATCAGGCCGGCTTCCCCCTCAATAATAACGTCGTACCCTACCGCCGTGCGATACGGGCCCGTCTGTCCATACCCTGGTACACGTTGAATGGATGCAAGAGTACGGGTAGACCAGAATCATACCGGTGATGGACGCATAGATGAGGCGTGGGTTGATCTTCCTGCAGTCCTCCCAGCCCAGGCCCATGCTCGCCAGCTTGCCGGAGATGAAGTTCTCAACCAGGACATCCGCACGCTCGACGAGCTTCCGCACGATCTCGAGCCCGTCGGGCGTTTTGAAATCGACCTGGGTGGCTTGAGCGCGAGTGTACTTCAGGCGAACGGGACTCACGGTTATTGAGCGCTTGTTTCGGTTCACCGCTAGGAAGTACGCGGATTCTGAGGGGAGGTGGGACGATTCCGCGGGCTGGGAAGCGATCGTGGGCGCGGAGGGCGGGTTCCAGGTTCCTGGAGTGATAAGTTATGCGCAGGAACTAGTTGCTACAGGGACATAAGTTACGGGTATCGTCGCCGCGGGAGACCTCCTCGACCTTGACCACGTCGGCGCCGAGGTCTGCGAGGAGCATCGTCGCCGTAGGGCCCGCGAGTACGCGTGAGAGGTCGAGGATACGGATACCGCTCAGTGGAGGGGCCATTCCAGTTGGCGGGCGCGCATCGTAGGTCTGGTAGCGGCGAAGGAGGGTCAGAACACCTCCCCTGCGATTGGGGAGGGAGATGGTGCGCAACATGGGCGCGATATGGCGGGAGACAAGGGAATAAAAGCATCACAAGGTCGTGAAAATAGTAAACAAATTAAATCGACGTATCACAAGATTCCCATTCGGTCTACAAGTACAGCGATGGATGCAAACTATATGCTGCGATGGAAATTATTCCCGCTGATTTTCCTCGGATTTGGTACCACCGGCCAATCCTCGCTCATAGCGGCAGCCGCCTGCAAATCCCGCGGGAATGGCTTCCTCGAGGGCCCTATAGCACAGTTTGGTCGCTTCTGCTCGCGGTTTTATGCCGTCCTCTGCATATTCTTCCCCTAGATCAGCCATGTCGAGAACGCAAGCCGAGCACCTTTCACTCCAATCTTTCAAAAGCGGAAAGTACGGGAAGAGGAATGCCCTTTTGTACGCGCTATGGGTGGGTCTAAACTGTACCAAGAACAGTAAGAAAGTGGCCTTGCAACCGTGAAGATTGGCTGGGTCCTTGGTTGTTGATAGACGCGTCCAGTGTTTTGACTCCTCTGGAGAAAGCTGTTGTCGGGCGGCGCCAGCGCCAAGAAGGAACCACACTAGGAGCCAGAACATCGACTCCAAGTCGTCGAGGGGGGTGTAGAGACCTGTGGAAGTGTCCGACGACGGGGCGAGGAGGCGCATGGGCGTGAATGGAACTGTCTCCTGTAGTGGTTTAAATAGAGCGGTAACACAGGGTGACACCGACGCAATATTACTCACCAATCGGGGTGTTCTGTCAGACCTGGCCTCATCCCAGCGGAGAGGTTGATCTCCGCCGGCGAGGAATCCAGTATATTGTGTTTGTCCGTCTCTGGTAGTAAAAAATGAAACCGAAAGACAATAAAGAGTGAATGAAGCTCACGTATTATTAGCCTCGGGCATCGAATCGCCACCAACGCTTATCCTCGGAGGCTTGAACATCAAGACAGTGCTATCGTTGATATCGCAGTGGACCCATCCGGTACGGAAAAGGTCACGGTATCCTACCAACTCGCATCCAGCAAAACTAGAGGTATCGGAGAGTAAGGACTAACCGATTAGTGCGTGCATAATGGCGATGGTCAGTTGCTTGGGGCCGGCAGCATAGTCCAGCCTCTTGCCCGTGTCAGATTCGAAGACGACGCGCGTGCGTGCGCTCATCTTGGATTTCTTGTTCTTGCCACCGTGCGCGTCTTGATGGTGTGGGGTTCGATGACGGATGAAAGGAGTGGGAGATCTGATTTGGTCGTATTTTGGCGTCGGGATTGCTTGCGCAGACTGCGAGGAACGGCGGATATTTAGTTGCGACGGACTCAGGCTTGAGAGGTTGAATCCCAGCATGTACAAGAACTCCCGAAATCCAGAGACTGTTTTTAACTCGCACGGCGTCGAAGTATGCAGTCTATCTCGACGGAAGAGCGCAAAACGGACGGTGTAATCGAACTGATTGAGGCATATGAGGGTTGATGGCAGACTGTTCCGTGTCAGCAGCGTGGCGCGGGCAAAATTTCTTGCCTGAAGCAGAATTTGTGTCATTCCCGACCTCCACCGAAATATCCGCACGAGATGTAGGCCTGACGTCCAAGGCCAGGAGAGGCGCCGTATTGCCGAGAAGTGGGGATCAGATACGGCAACATATGCAACGCCGGTGGAAGTATATGCAGTCAGGGTACTATTGAGAAGCTCCATGATATCTGGGTTGTGCACTGATTCATTCAGCTTCCTCTTCTTCCTGCGGTGTTCCCCGTGTTCGTCGCGGACCTCAGGTGTGTCGTCGGAGTGTGTAGAACTGAATCCGTCGGCAAGGAAATCCCCTCCAAGCGCCGTCAGCACTGAAACCACGGCTTTGTCGAGCTGGGCTGCCTGGGTAGTCCCGAAGTTTGTTTCAAAGGGCGTGCAATCAAGTTCGTCGGGAAGGATGGATAGAGAAATAAGAAGTGTTTGAGTGTGATACATGACTTGCTCGGTTTGAGAGTCGTGCTGAAGTGCTTGGGACTGCCTGGCGTGCACTAAAAGGAATGCTATGAACCTAAACTCAGTTTCACTATTGTGGCGAGGATCCTGGGCCACCCACGGTGATCGAGCTGTGCATTCCCGATGGACTCAAGCTCGGATGCCTAGTGTTCGACGCACAGTGAAGACCAGCAAGGGAAGGGGCGACGAGTATGGTGAACGCACCGCAAGTCGTTGTTTGACACTGTTGTTTTCCTATCCTCATTTGATAATTGAGTCTCACGGTTGAATTCGACTTAAACCATTCAAGTCCGAAGAGCAGAAAGCGTACATGGACTGCCCTACTCGCTCTGATGTTTCTCTCAGTGACTTGGAATTTTACGAGCTATAAATATGTGATAATGGATATCGATGTCATGATAATCCGCTGCTAGAGACAGAATTTGAATGCGGATCCAATCTGTTGTTATGTTTCTGAGAAGTATGTACGAAAGAGCTGCTAACAAGGTATTATCCAAACCAGGGACTAAACACAAGAGATGTCGCGAATTTTGCGCACATACTGTCGGGGGTTTAACATACGGACAGCCCGGATGACCCGTTCCGCAGCCACGCAGACGATTGTAATGAGAATGATGGCACTGAACCCGACAATGACAGGCAGCCTAATTGCGCCGGTCAGTGATTGAACTGCCATCATCAGAAACGCAAGGAGGAAAGTGATCATCCTGGTAATTCATCCGCCGTCAGGAGACGGCTGGAAGGAAGATATTAAACACATACCCCCATATCATGAAGGCGTAGGGTAAAGAATATACGATCGCCAGCGAATCTAGCCCAATGACACTGCGGTCTCTGAAGAAGTAAGTCTATAAAGGAATGGTCAGTGAGGAAAACAATATGTAATCCCGGACTGTACCGCATCTGTAGCGATGGCTGCATCCTGAAACTCTTGTCCATATTGCCGTGAAAACACCAGACCTGGAAGACTCAACTTGGGACTCAAAAAAAAAAACTGGACATATACGCACCAATCATAATGGATCCAAGCCCAAAGAAGACCGAAATGTAGCTCGAAACTTGGGCTGGTGTTTCCAGAGGTATTTTGCCGCTTGAGATTGCCAGAAACCCGATGTTGGCATTAAGAATCAATGTGCCCTGAGCAAACTTTAAGCCATTGCCGACGATATCGAGTTGCGGACGTACAAAAAGCACTGTCCCCTGCCATTCCGAGTGTAACTTCCGAATAAATTTGTTCCACAACACGGAATTGATGACCCCGTCCTTGAACATCATATTGATGTTGGTACGATGTGCAATCGGAGAGTTGAATAGGAGGAGGGAGACCAGGATAAACAGATACGACGGCTTGTAACTCGCGCCATACACAGAATTTGTTCTGTCCAACCTAGCACACCGTTCCCCGTTGAAGTTATAAAACCTCTCCGCAGCTACATGACTATGAGGACATATATACAGGAAAGGCAGAAATTGCTACCGAAATGCCCCATAAACCGTCCTGTACATTGCCAGTTAACACAACTTAGTGAAGTTCGCTTACGGTACTTACCGACCACAGATCCTGATGCCTTGTCGACGATGGCAAGACTTTGAGGACTGCGGGTGTGTGCTCCAACCACTTCATCGATCACTAGGACATCGACGACTGAAAGCATCCGATGTAAATAATCTGCGGGGACACCAACCGTGGTCGTTGGGGAGGTCATCGAATCTGCGAGATTATTTGAGCCTTTGGCCCAGAGGACAGAAGTAAAATGTTACCCAAGATGCTGAATACGATCAAGTCTCGTAGTTCTTGTAAAACAGGCGCCGAGATTGATACTGCCGACGGAAAAAGATCGCAGTGCCGCCTGGAGATCATTGAGTGCTAAATGTTGGGAAATGGTTATATATTACCAATATTCTATTTCCAACCCCAGTTCTGGGATAAATGTTAGCACTTGACGAAGTACGCTCAGGGAGAAGTACTGACTAACATGGGTCGCTGTGGTTATACCGGGGACAACTCCCCAGCACAGCAACTCATTCATATGGAAAGGGTCGAGCCAGAAAACAACACGTTCAGCGTGGTCCACAAAGTAATACCCACACTTCAGACGACTTTTATCATTGTGTGTAATGATGTCTAGAACGAGATCGACGTTGTTGGATTTCAAAATTGTTTCTGCTCTTGGGCGGAGAAGAAGCTGATCCATGCAGAGAGTGAGGCGAGTCAAAACCCCAGCATCGTGCAAATCTGCGTCCGTGAATATATTCTGAAGGAGGAGTTGATTTCAACATTTAGAGGTAGACCTATTTTCGCCTCACACTGCTTATATGCCTGAAGTAGAGGGCGCCTTCCGGATGTTGGTGTGGAATCCACTCCGCCAGCGAGTTTTTGACCGGGCGTGAGCTCAGACCCCGAACTTGGTCGTCCGTCGGGGGGACATACAGTTGAAGGCACCGAGATAGGGGCTGCACAACGTAGTCGATCACGACCTGTTCGCTGAGACGATGTGTTAGTGGTATACGATAGCTTGCTGAAACGCACGTGTATCTTTGATGCTCATATCGATTGAAGGCCTGAGGAGCTATCGGGACAAAAGTGACAGAGGGCTGCTGGGATACCAGTTGGATATACGTCGTTGTATCCGAGCATGAGAGTGGAGATTCTGGTTGGAGCACCCGGGTACTACGAACACCGCCCGAATTGTCGTCTGGCGAATCGATCGGCATAGTGTGATTAAATGTTGTAAACCAACTGCGTTAAAAAGCCCTCGCGCGAAAACTGGACGACGTAATCGAGAAGCCATGCTAGCACAAATCTTCAGCTGATTGGGCAGCGTTGGGCGCGCGACACCACTTTGACATTTTCAGTTGGGCAGATGGTCAATAATCAATGCTGGTTCCTGGGAGGCCGCGGATTCCGTTGAATTAAATGCTGGTTCTCATCACGCCAGGAAGAGTTTTTAAAGTTCTTGCCAGCGGAAGATCCTCTAATAATACATAGATGTGAGAGTTTCGAGAGAGTAGGTGAAAATGATGCCTAGTTTTCACTTTAAGTACTTACCAGACACCGGGTACAACCGGAGTCCGACAGCTTATCCCAGAGGTATTTGACCACGAGTATGGCGAATTCCTTTTCAACGTCCTGCTCCTTCTCGCGCTGAGACTTCCCGTTGAAGTGCGAGCTAGAGAAGGCCGCGCTCAAGTACGCGCCAGCGTCCTATTCCAGTGCACGATAAGCTGAGTGTCGCGAAGAATCGAGTTCGAAATGATACCGTTTAGAATGACAGAATTAAGTTAACGATGAGACGCACCTTTCACATGCGCATAATGTTCATGACAGCTGCGAGACCTCGGGCTCAAATAACTCCCATGTCTGAGACGTACCTTTCACATGCACATATTGTTCATGACAGCTGCGAGACCCGGATGATCTCTGCCAGGGTGTGCATATATATCCACCGCAGACCGCAACGGACTTGGAAATATTCTTGCGACGGGGACGAAGGTAAAAGCGAGGAGTGTGGTTCAATAACGCTGAAGCCGCGAGCTGATGGAATCCGGAACCAAGCCGGTCAAGCAGAAACGAGCCATGTCATGCGGCGCGAATGGAAGCCATATTGCGACATCGAGGTGTTGAAGGGTGTTTGAGTCCTGTACAACATCACGGCCGAGGCGCCTTCGGTTTTTTCATTGTGCATGGAGAAGCCTGAGTCTCCGGAAGAATGACTTGGCCGAGCCCTAGATCCCTCACATGCCGATTGGCGCGGGTGTTTTGGGGTTGCGTTTCCCATTCCATGTTTCTTGCTGCTCTGTGCCTGGATTCAAAGATCGAAGCAGATGTTCCTCGAGGTCTAAACAAGGGCCGCTCCACCCCGGCGCTAGATGAAGCGCTCGCCAAACTATTTAGGCTGAGGAGTGCAGCCTGGTTCTTCCCAACAAAACTGCTCACTCGCACACATCGTTCCGTGCGCATTCTGCCAGTAAACCAACACTTTTAAAATGTCCACCAAAGTCGGAGGAAAAGGCGGTGCCGGCGGAGCGGGCGGAAAGGGTGGCGACGGGAAAGGAACGGGTGCCCAAAAGGGCCAACCCGGACAGCCTGGTGAAGCGGGTCAACCTGGTGTGGGGTCCACAGGAGGCCGTGGGGGGACAGGCGGCAAGGGGGGGAAGGGCGGAAGAGGTGGTTACGGGCCACACGGAGAGCCGGGGGAGGATGGTCAGGACGGCAAGGAAGGAGAAGCCGGGGAGTGGGGGAAGGCCGCAGGAACAAACGACACAGTCGGTGGACAAGGGGGCGCTGGGGGGAAAGGGGGCGAAGGTGGAGCTGGAGGCAAGGCGTGGGATGAGGATGTGAAAGGCGAGGCCGGGAAACCCAGCAACCCAGGCATCGCGGGAACCCTAAGCGCTTAAGCGCTGATCGATGATGTTGAATGGCGGATGGACTTACGGATTGACCAGTTGTGTACCTTGAAGGAGACAAACCTCGAGCGAGGACTTGAAATCAGGGTTATTGCAGTTAAGTGGTTTTGTATCCGTCCTGGGCGTATGAGCGCCGAGTCCTTTCAATGAGCGCCTAAAATGGAAGATTCAGACGTGGACGGGTGCCGTTGGTTGACTCCTACGCATGGTGAACACCGCCTGATCATGTATGAGGAGCGTTGGAATGTGGAGTCATTTATGGCCAGCGCTAGATGTACAGTAGGTCGAGATGCTTCGGCCATACTCTGGAGTTTACCGTCCTCTGTGCCTGGCTTCTAAGATCGAAGAATTTTCTCGTCGGATATACATCCATGTCACAAGCGCCACTCCACCCTGGCACTTCCGAAGCGAGTTGCGTGCTATTTAGGCTGCGAATGCGGCCCCAGTCCTCTATCAACGCCCGCGAGCTGACCACTCACATATATCGCCCCGGGAGTATCACCTCCCGCGACAAAACTCATAAATGACCAAAGTCGGAGGAAAAGGCGGTGACGGCGGTGACGGCGGAAATGGTGGCGACGGGAAAGGAGAGGGTGCCCAAAAGGGCCAGCCCGGACAGCCCGGCGAAAAGGGACATGATCCTGATGGATCCAAGGGAGGAAATGGGGGGCGAGGCGGGAAGGGCGGGAAGGGCGGAAGAGGCGGTTATGGGCCAAACGGCGAGGTGGGGGCGGATGGTGTAGACGGGACAGACGGAGACGCGGGGAAGCCGGGGGAAGCCGCAGGCAGCACGACGGGAGAGACGGGAAATGGTGGAAAAGGGGGCGATGGTGGAAAGGGAGGCAATGGTGGAGCTGGAGGGAAGGCATGGGGTAATGAGCCAAGCCCTCAGGTGGAAGGTGGGGGACTCGGAACCACGGGCGGTCAAGGGAAACCGGGGACGAACAACGGATTGATGCATCACCATCATCATCATCACGGTGGAGATTAATTTTTTCTGAGATGTGGGGGCCAGAACAAGTGTCGCGAAGAATCAAGCAGATGGA
This sequence comes from Mycena vulgaris, assembly GCA_029204335.1. Classification (NCBI taxonomy): domain Eukaryota; kingdom Fungi; phylum Basidiomycota; class Agaricomycetes; order Agaricales; family Mycenaceae; genus Mycena; species Mycena vulgaris. Next base: position 66,066 of record JARGYA010000351.1, read on the forward strand.
GTACAGTTCTGAGTTGGTTCTGAGTGCCGTACTGAGGGCCGAGTGAAAACCCCGTCTTGGAATTTGGTCGGAGAGGTCTAAATACATTCGGAACGGCCCAAAAAGGTCCATTTTTCTACATGGTCGAAGATCGGGGAAGTCGACGAACACGATTTTCTGAGTATAAACAGCGCGCCTGATTACGTAAGGTTAAATATTACCCGATTTGGCACTCGGCTAATATGGCTAATTTTAGTACAACCTCTTGAGTCCGTCCCACGCGCGTCCACGGTCCAGCAGTGCAGCACTGATATAGGTAGCAGCCAAGAGCTCGTCCCACCTACCCCACACTCATCCCCGATGAGGCGCTTCGCTGGCGTACCCACAACATGGCGATACGACGTGACGGCAAAACGGCAAAACGGGCTCCATCACTCTCCGTTCAACCACTGGCAGTGTTTAACTAAATTTCTTGCTAAGAGGATCGATAATGTGGGTCACAGTAGATGGCTATTGTCATGAGCCATGGTCAGCTTGATGTCGCATTTTGGTCGAGTCTTGGTCAGGTCTCGCTTTTCTTGCGCTTTTCATTATTCCAACAGGACGGGACCAGGGAACATATATAACATGCCGCTTTAACCTCAGCACAATTAACCCAACATACATCCAGCCCACTACATCCACTCAGTCGCAACTCCAAGGCATACTTGGTACTTCTGAATACTTAGGCCAACTCACATCCAACAATTCCAACCCATCCACTTCGAAACTCACACTAACCATTGCACAGCGAGTCGCTCAAATTTATGTCATCTTTCCGGTCTGATCACGAATACACAGGCTTCCAAATAAATGTCCGGATACAGATCATTTGCCGTCGTTGGAGGAGGGATGGTCGGGCTACCTATTGTCAGCGCCCTCGCCGCCCGGAACGTCTCCGTCGTCCTTCTGTCGCGCCCAGACACCACAACGGTCAAAACAGTCCCATCTGGCGTTGAGGTCGTCACAGTCGACTACACTGATGCCGCGGCAGTCGCTGCGGTGTTCAAGCGGCACAAAGTCGATGTTGTGCTGTCAACCATCACCACGATGGCCGTAGCCGCGCAGAAATCGCTCGTGGAAGCCGCGAGCCTTGCGGCGGTGAAATTGTTCGCGCCCTCTGAGTACGGGATGCCGACTGATGGCCAGGCGGAGGGTGTCCTCGGCGACAAGAACCGGATAGCAGGTAAGAATTTGCCTGATTGGTGTTTTATTTGGATCTGACGAGCTCCCAGAGGATCTGAAAGCCGCTGGCATTCCATCGGCGAGATTCTATGTGAGTGCCCAATAGCCTAGAACACCGTCGGACGACTGACCATTCATCCAGAATGGAGTGTTCATCGAAGGTCTCCCCTGGCTTGTTGGGTATTCCGAGCACGGAAAGATCAGAATCGTGGGCAAAGGCGACGTGCCCGTATCTTTTACCTCCATCGCAGACGTTGCAGGTGCGTTGCGATACATTTACCGGATGGCCAACTCTAATGATTTACCCCAAATCGCAGGATTCGTCGCATACGTATTGACGACCCTTCCTCACTCCGAGCTTGAGAACCGCGTTTTCCGCCTCGAGGGCGAGCGCCGGACGCTGAACCAGCTCGGGGCGCTTTTCAAAGCCAAAGTCGAGCATGTGGACCACATCACAGGGGAGGCAGGGGAGATGAAGACGGGTTTGTTGGCGCTCATGGACAGTGGGGCAGGTAGCACGGGCTGGGACGAAGCAGCTAGAGCGGAGGGATCGGGGAGCAGGGCCGCAGGGAGTGCGAATGCGTTGTGGCCGGGCCACCAGTGGAAGACCATCAAGAATGTGCACGGACGGCCAAGAAGTTTCTTGGGATCTCTGATTGCACGGTTTCGCAGATAGATGATTTTTTCAACCGCCAGTTTCTTTTATGTTCTGATACTGTAACCTGCTTAGACATAATTCAGCCCTGTTCAGTCTTTAAAATTGAGGCGTTCAAAGGCGCAGAAGACTTACTACACACCATCCCGAGGAATCATTTTAGTTATCGCGAATTATTGTGACCCAGCGAGGAATTTCTCGAAGTTCAACCAAGGTTACCAGTTCAACCGTGACTAAGCCGCTCGCCAAGTCACACATGAACTTACCTTCGACATTCCCTGGTTGTAGATTACCTTTCATCTTATGCGACACCACACAGAGTTACGAAATCCGTTTATTCTTGTAAAATGCTCCGAGCTCTCTGATCGCTTGCCCAAACCCGTCCGCTACCGTCAGTTTACCGCCGATCCATTTCGGAAGCTTGTTGCGAATGGAGGCAGACGCGTATCTTTTGTCAAGGAGAATCAAGGACGCCCAGTCGCCTCGGTGACGGATCGCTCGACCTGTAAGTCGGATGAACTATTTACCGCCTGAGGACGACGTTCGAAGACTCACCAATGCTCTGATTGACTGCGTTCATGCACATGTTCTCGTACAACTCGGCGGCAGCATCTTTCTGCCCTGGCGGCCGCTTCGTGGCTCGCTTTTCCTCCAGCTGTTTCACGTACTTCATACGCTCGCGCAGTTCTGGCGAGCCGAGATTAGCGAACGGCAGTCCGACGATGACCACAGCTCGCGCCAGGTCGTCTGCGAAGTTCAGTCCTTCGGATAATTTAGCACCGATGACGGCAAAGAGCAGTCCTCCTTTGCTTTTGACCTGCCAGAAGGGTTGTTACTCGTAGATTGAATATACTCAGGACTGCGCTCACCGATTCGCTAGTTTCGTGGACAGCTGCGGAGTAGCCTTGCAGCACCTGATCGACTTGAGTGGCCTGTTCGGGTTCAAAAAAAACCTGGGTATTGTCAGAACCAGTCGGTGGAGCCCGATTATTAGTTTACCTTCTTCTTCCCCTCAAATCGAGCCAGAACTCCACTTTTTTGCCACGCCGCTTTGGCGGTATTCAGGAAGTGATAGGATGGGAAGAAGACAATCATTCCCCGAGGCACCAAGGCTGCAAAGTTGAGCAATATTTGTCCGAGCTCTCCGATCTGGAACGGGTAAGTATCTTCCAAGCCGAAGCCAACATGAGACTTACAACGGTCTCGTCGCCTTGCTTCCCTGCTTTGTACTCCAGTTCTCCTCCTCGGGGCCCTTTACCAACGACGATGGTTTGGAGATTGGCTTCTGGGATAATGTGGCCGCACGAAAAGCTGGTGATTTTCTCTTCCGGAAGCTGAGAGAACAACTGATTTATGACATCGGAGATCTAGGGGCGAAGGATCAACAAAGGACCGCACTGCTTGGGGTTTTGACGCTTACCGGCGACATTGTCCCCCCTGCTAATATGACCGACCGCGCACATTCAATAACCTCCAAAAAGTGGGGAGCCGGGTTCAAGAGTTGGAATTTCAGTTCAACCTCCTCTTGACCGGAGTTGTTGCATACGAGCGAGAAAGTCAGACGTCCATCTGCACGATATGAGCGCGCGATGGGAGAATCATAAGCGTGCATACCATCATTCGTTCCAGTCAACGAGAGTAGAAACGCTTCGACGGCGTGTAATGGAGGGACTGCCCCTTTCCGTGGACGCAGCTTGGGATCTGTCGAAGAAAGGGATTCAGAAAACGAAGGGGAACCGGAGTGAACAACGCTACCAAGTTTCTCAGCTTCCTTGTCTGAGTAACCAGAAATCTTTCTTGCGATCTGCGACGCGATTAGCAACGAAATAAGGCCCATTGAAGCCCAGAGCTCTACCTTGCTTGACTTCAAATACCCCTCAATCTCCAACAAGTTTACGCCGCTAATATTTCTACCCAGGCGCTCGAGAAGCTGCGCCACAGTCATGACCTCGACCTTGGACTTGTCCGCTTTGCCATTTTCCTCCTTCCACTCCGCTACATATTTCTTCAAGGCGTCCATAAACAGCACCAGGCGCTTTAGATGCAGCATGTTGCCCGCGGAGAGCTTTGCGCGGAATTTAGAAACATAAATGCACACTTGTTGAAATGATGTGGTGAGCGTCGAAAATGGCAACCGCGTTGTGGACAGGGAGAGCAGAGTGGGTATTAGATCTAATTGGTGGTTTAGCCTCGCAATGGAGGAGTCGAGAGTGAAGCAACGCACTGTGCGCTTCGTCGATGATGACAATTTGGTCAGTGAGATCGATTCCAAGCGCCTCCCGCGCCGTCTTCTGTAGAAGGAGATTGTAAGGAAGCGTTATGAGCTGAAAAAACCGAGAGTATCGTCAGTGGGGACGTCCGAGTTTGCTGAAAGACGAACCTCTGCTTGTGGAATTGCGCGTCTTGAGCCGAAATAGGGGCAGGTATGAGCGAGCCGCCCAACCGAAGCGAGATCCTCGATATCCTTGGGCGACGCCTGTCTCTTTAGTGAACATTGGCACACACCATAGCTCTCGGGGCCCCTACCAATATCTGATCTCGAAAGTCCAGCATTCGAGTATCCTCCCCGATTGGAGGCAGGTACTGGCATCGCTTCTCCCCCGTTTCTTAAATGCGGTTGATGAACGGGACTCCCAAAGCAAATTGAAAGTCGACATACCTCCTATGAGTTCCCGGCACCCTTCGTCCAGATCTTTGCTCCTGGCGCGCACCTCGTCGTTGATGCACAGTTGTTTGCGTGAGCCCAAGGAGACCGTCCGTGAGTATGCCATGGGGGCCTCGTCGTCCCCCTCGGAGTCATCCGGAGCAGCGCGTTTCAGTGGTATATCGCCGGATGACCCGCACGGTTGCGCGGGGGACAAGGGCGAGAGCTTCAGCCGCCGCAGCTCCGGGAGGATCTGCGCCAGCTGCGAGTGTGTCCGCGACGCATAATAGATCTTCGTGCATGTGGGCTCCTCTTCCTGGTCGAAGAAGCTATGCTTCGACGAGCCCTTGTCCAGCCTGAATTTGCAAGAGCCATCAGTCCGCAGCGCCTCGATGCGAGGGGGATACCGACCGCGCCATGAGCGCACGCACCGCCGGGGAGATGTTGTCGTCTTCATTCGCCGACCCCGAGTCGGGAAGAAAGACGTCGTCCGGGTCCGAGTCCCCCGAATCCGGCACAGGCGCCGCCGCCGCGTCATCTAGTTTCTGGATTTGACGCGTGAGTGCCAAATGCACGAAGACGAAAGCAAAGCACATACTGTGCGCTTGTGAACCCGGGAGCGCGCCATCTTCTGCATGGCCTCCTCTTTCTTGCGCGCCTGCGCGAGGCGCTGCGCGTACTCGCGCTCCTCAGCCTCCAGCTCCCGCGCGCGCCGATCCCGCGTCTGCGCCAGGACCCAGTCCTTTCCAGCTAGAGCCCCCAAAATCAGAGCCTGAATTGCAAGAACGGCGGCTGATCCCACCATCCGTTTCCGTCCCGAGCGCATCCAATATGCCCTTCCTCGCGCGGTTCTTCTCGTCCGCCAACCACGTCAGGCTCGCGCACAGCAGACTGAGGGTTTTGCCCTGCCCCATAGTCGGTTAAGTAAGAGGGCTCGAGCGCAGCCAGAGGATCGACTAACCGTGCCGGTGGGACTCTCGACGATCGCCACCTTCTTCTGCTCGATCGACGCGTAAAGGTGGCGCATCAGGTCGACTTGGATCGGATACGGAGGGGCGTAGGGGAATGCGGGAAACTCATCGGGCGTGGGGAGGCTGAGCGCGATTTTCTCCGCCATGTTGGACGCGTCGTGGCTCGTACGTCAATGAGAGTCGGTGACAGAACGCGGTGTTATCCCCGCACGTGTTGTGTGACGGCAGTCGGCACTTGCCGTGGCCCAAGCGAGCGCATTGTCAGACCGCTCAACTTTCAAAAACGTACATACACGTTCCCTCATTAATTAACTATACTCAACAAACAATACAATCCTCCTTGAAGCTCAAATTATACATCGTCTTATCCACCGTCTTTTCAATCTTCTTCCAGTCCGAGCGCCGCTGAATGAACTCGTAGATGTCCTGAATATCCACGTCAGCCCCAAACCAAAACCAAAGACACCACGAGCAAAAAGAAAAGCGCGCGCACCTCCGGCCGGTACGCGCCGCCGTACCGCGACACATCGCGTACGATCTGCGCGAGGTCCTTCGCGTCGTCCACGACGTACACGTGCCCGAGCATCTTGAGGTAGGAGAAGTCGGCGGTGATCGACGGGACCTTGAGCGACGAGATGAACGCGTGGTACGTGTTCAGGTCCGCGATGACCTGGAACCCGCCGCTCAGCGAGATGATCTGCCGTTTGATGTGCTTCTGCAGGATGCTGCCCGAGACGCCTCAGTCGCACGCAACAACACAACGCGGAGAAGAGCAACGCACGCAATAAGCCGGATCCCGACCTCCTGGTAGAACACCTCGAGCACCTCCTTGCTTGTGCTGCCCTTGAGCAGCTTGCAGTGCATGTCGAGACACTTGATCGCCTCGGTGCACCCCTTGGTCGGTCCCAGGTCCATCGCCGCGTCCTCTGGCGGGCAGTACTCGCGCGGCTGCGTCAGCGTTAGTATAATATGCTCCACCTAGACTTCCCTTATCATCAGCCCCAAAGAAAAAAAATTATGGCAACGCACCTGATTCATCAACACCTGTGTCCCCGCATTCAGCCCCGCCGCGACCGAATCGTCCAGCGCGTTCTCAAATCGCTTCTTTTCCCGCACAACCGCGTTCAAAAAGTCTGTTCGGTCAATGTGCTGTGCCTGCATTCGCCTCTGTTAGCCATAGCGTACAATGCCTCGGGGTAGAGACGACTCACTAGCTCCTTGTCGAAAAACACCTGCACCATAGACTGGATCGTGTCCCCAATATGCACGAGCTCAAAGAACTGGAGCAGCGGTGCGACGCCCTCGCCCGCCCCCGTCGTCTCCGCGTCCGCGGGCTGATACGCCGTCATCTGCTCCGTCGCCCTGCCCCACCATCAGCACCACCGTCACACTCGCTTGCTGGAATAGAATGGACGCACATCCCAAACCCAACATTAACATGCCGCCCACCGAGCGCCTGAAGCAGCAGGATAAACAGCTCCTCGATGGTGTCGCGCACGCGGTGCCCGTAGTGCCCTGGGTAGCCCGCAAAGGTCTCGACGCGCTTGAGCGCCTCGTGCGCGGCGTGGATGAGCTCGAGCGCAACGTCGAGCGAGAGCAGCAGCTCGAGCTTGTTCGCGGCCGTGGTCGCCGGCGGCGCGTCGAGCTGCACGACGGACGACGACGCGGAGGCTGGTGGGCGTTAGCGCAGTCCATAGTAGAACAAAATACACGCACTAGGTGCCTTTTCCACCACCGCCTCATCTTCGTCTCCATCAAACAACGTCGCGCCGGGCCCCTTTTCGAGCTCGAGGTTACGCGAGTAGCCGTTGGTGAGCGTGTTGCCGCCGCCCCAGCGCTGCGGGTTGAGCATGGCGATGCCCTGGACTGCAGCATTGCCGCCGGTCATGAGCGCGCTGCCCATGGCGCGCGGGACGATCGTGACGGGGAGCAGCAGTACCGAGGTGAACGATGCGAGGACGTTGCGCTTTACCTGCGCGGGGTTGTGCGACGAGAGGAAGCGCGTTGAGGCCGCGCCGCGCGTCGCCTGTTCCGCCATCTGCACGCCGTTAGCGGAGAAATACAAACACGCCGCAACGCACCTGGCGATCCCACGTCTTGCACGTCACCTCGAACGCCTGCTTGACCGACTCGACCTCCTCGTCGAGGTACTCGTCCATGTTGATCTCGAACATCTGGTATCTGCGTTCGCATGAGTGGATAACACGCACACCGCGCGGGTACTCACACGACGTCCTCTGCGCGCGTGCGCTGGATGTTGGCGTCGGCGCGCTCCGCGGCGGCCTGCGTGATCGCGTCGACCATGCGCCACGCCTCGCGGAACGTCGCGGCGGCGGCCTTGAGGTAGACGGCATTCGAGAGCTCCCGCGCGCGCGTGAGAAGCGATGTGATGTATTCCGCGACGACCTCGTTCGCCACGCGGTCGCAAAAGGAGATGAGCACGTCCGAGGCCGGGGGGAAGACGCGGACGGCGCGTGAGCCGTGCTCGATGATGGCGCCGAGGATAACACCCATGAACTCGTCCATGGCGTCAAAGTTGAGGAAGCCGTCGGCGGTGAAATTGTCGAGTGGCCTCCACTGGCCCTGCTGGTAGAAGATCTCGCGCTTCTCGGCCCAGACCTTGCCCATCTCCCAGTCGCCGTCGCCGTCCCAGACGGCCCAGCTGGACTCTGCGGCCTCGCGCATGGCAGACTCGTCGCCGCGGCTGTCGGCGGCGTCGAAGCCTGCGAGCGCGTTGGCGTCGAAGCGGTCCATTGCTGAGCGCAGGGACGCATACATGGGGTCCCATTTGCGCAGAGGTTTGACGCGCGGAGAGAGGAAGCGCGAGAGGAGGTGCAGCGTCAAAGATTCTTGGCGCAGCGAGGGGGATGACAGAATAGACGAAAGCTCGGTGAGGATGACATGCGGCGGGGATGCGAGCGCGGACGTGAGTGGTCGCAGTAGCGAGTGGGCGCGCATGTACATGGTCCTATACGTCGGCTTGGTGGGCGTCGTCGGCGCACGCGGGGTCACTGGCGTCCCAAACTCGCCTACGAAATCACCCATTTCTTCCAGCGACGGCACAGACAGCACATCCCCCGACGCAAAGTCACCAAACTCGTCGTCCACAGGAATAGTTGGAGGCGCAGCAGCTCTCGACGCTGCCGCCTGGCCGCGCGCCCGCGCTTCGAGATCATCGAGCACAGACCCAAGGTTTTTGGATTCGATCCCCAAAGCCTTCCAGCGGGCCTCCCAGATGCCCTCTGCACGGCTGAGGCCTGCAGTTGCATGGGCGCATCGAGCGTACGCGGGAAAGTCGGGAACAGGAAGGTAGTCGAGGATGAGGAGGTGAAGGTCGGACGGTAATCGGCCGACGAGCGGGGGAGTCGCGGGCGGTTTCAGCGGCGGCTGGGTGCGCGAGAGTAGGCGAGCGCCAGTGGTCGCGGCCGAGTTGTAGAGACGCACGGGCTCGAGCGTCGCAAACTTGTCCATCGCGGTGACACGGCGGGCGGAGAGTCTGGATTGAGGATTCGGATCACTGTGGCTGTCCTCCGAACCACAAAATTCAATGAAAAATACAGCGTAGAATAATTCTGGATTGAAGATATACTAGTGTAGGAGGCCTCAATTTTCGTCAGGTATACGGATGAACTCGTGATGCGAGGATGCCGAAATTTGAACCAAAGTTGTACATTTAGGGGAAAGCGAAAAACGGTATGAATTCGGGGCGGATAAGAATGCCTGAGATGAATGAGAGTCTGTTGCATCGACTGAATCCACAATGGAGTCAGAATCCGGTTCTCAGAGACCGGGTGGAAGTCATACTACGAAAAATGCGAGGTCAAATTAATCGGACTCTGATGGCTATATGGAGACGCAACACAACGCACCTCGAAAGTGACGGAGACACGGGAATGGCGGGCAAGCTTGCGAGGTGATATCTGTACCAATAGCAACATGCGAAAATAACCAACATGGACTGCCAAAGGAGCACGCGGCATTCAGAACAGAACGAGGGTGCAAGGAGATGTAGATTCGACGTGAGACGTTATGTTGAGGGGTAAGACGGACGTGATTCCGACGCATAATGTACAAGAACTGACAACGCTTCAAGTCTTGGCCTGATTGAACCAAATAAGCGAAAGCTCGGGGAGAGATTGGGAACCACCCGTGAGTTCATCGACGCGCATGGGATGCATAGAAGGGAAAGGCTGAGTATAGTAAGCCATACGCGTGCCAGATGTGGAACACAAACATGGTGGAAGTGAATTCAGAGTTGTGGGAATTTGATCAAAATTTTACCGGCGGCCAAGAAATTGTAAGACTTTGGAAGCGAGACCTTTTGCCTTGACTGAGGCTCGGCCACTCTTCCACATCCAAGTATGTAAGTACCCGGATGTGTGTGATGTAGCGAGGAATTCGACCTTGAAATGACCTTTTGACAAACTGGGTGAAAAGTAAGTGAAAAAGCTTAGAATATCGACGGATTCCGGAGGTGCGGTGGGAGTGTTTGGAGTCTCGCAAAGAGATATTCAATAGATAATTTGCTTGGGATGAGCTGCTCAGTTATGGTTACGCTCGACAATGGACATCGGTGCCAGGTTGGTGCCAGGCGAGTATTTTAAACGCCGCTGAATTGCAGTGGTCTGGAGAGGAGTAGCATAGATTCAGCGCATAGGGAGCCAGGGGGGATACATAAGTTGTGGTGGCGAATGGGAGCGGGATGGCAGAGGATTGGAGTTACATTGGACCTATGGTGGGTGCTGCACGTGGCAGGCACGTGGGGCCCTTCCGTTTTCGGCTCGTAGCGGTAGCGGCCCAATTGGGATGTCGGGGATCTTCGGCCGCGTTTCGGCCACCATGCGAGCGGTTCCTCGCGCAACTCTCGCGCTCCCCGCGATTCTTGTCAGACTGACGCACTAACCCTTGTGAATCCTACATACGGCTCCCCAACATTCTAGGGGGTCATCTTGGAGTCTTGTCTCAGTACGGCGCCACTGCGCACGCACGCGCACCTCGACCCGTTCCTCTAGCCTCGTCGCTCTCGCTGGCGCCGACTGCTCCCTCCACGGAGCACGGGATTTGAGCCGCTCAGACCCCAGATGTTTGTGTCTGACTCCTTGAACCACAGACACTGCGCCGCGAGCAGACGCGATCTTCGCTCCATTGCTCGATGCTCTTCTCTCCGCTGAAACTGGAAATGCGTACAAAAATCTGACGCCTTCCGCATGTACCCGGACGCCACCACATACATGGTTTCTCTTGGCGACCCCGACAGAGTGGTTCTCGCGGCCCTTCTCGACGACCTGCCTCGTGCAGGCTTCGCGGGGTGGGCATGTGACATAAAACTCATGTCCAGGACCCTCTTAACCGCATACGCGCTGCCCTCACAGGCATTCTTTCTATCCTCATCATCGATGACATCGTCCCAGGGGCTCGAATTCTCTCTCCCCCGTAGGACTATTCCACCATTCTGCCCTCCCTCGATACCACGATCCTTCAAAGTCGATTTTATCAACGTCTAACCAAAAAAAAAAAAGTCAAAGGAATCGTCGACGCAATTATAAAACAACCCCCTCGGTGGACATGCTCGAATCCCCAAGTTGCGGTTTCAAGTCCCTCATCCCGATCCCTGACGTCGGTATCCCTACAGTATGTCGCTGGCGATCTCCTCCTAATCCCCTTCTATCCGGCGCCGAAGACACCCCCCCATCTCTGTTCCATCCAATACACCAATTCCAATTATCCGTTCGCTTATCGAGGAGGCTATCTCACAATGTCACCTCACCTTCGAAACCTGTCCATCGGTTCGATTGGGTGACAGAATGGCGCTCTCGATCCAGGCGCCTGGATCGAATTTCTTCCTGCCCAGCAGCGATACGATAACACTTTCCTTGTTCAAATCGGGTTCCTCTGCCTTGAATCCATGCACTGGGATCGTTTCCTTTCGTCACCCGACAGCGTTGTGCTATGGTCTGGTCTCCTGACCATCCCATACACTACTTCTAATTTATATGCAACCAAGCGGGTGGTTTCGTCCGTGAAACTCCCGCCAAGACTTTTCTTTGAATTCCCTTGTCCGCAGATGGGATTTTCGAGGCCGAAAATCGCAAATCCTGGCATTCTTAGGCGAAAACTCGGCAGTTTGGAGCCTTGAGGAGGCTAAACACCGAAGCTCGAGGCGCTCGTCGAATGAGCAGCAATACATCAAAATGGCCCTCGAAAGCGAAAACAATGGGGGAAAGTCGATTTTCGGACCCTCCAGGTGACAAGCCCTGTCTGGTACAGAATTTTCGCGGTCTTTTTTCGAGAGCTTCACGGGGCCTGGCTAGACTCCGGCACTGTGGACACTAATTTCTTGCAGCCACAGGGACTCGAATTCGTGGAAGGCCTTAGGCATGATATCCACTGGAAGATGTGACGTGATATCACGACTCGCTGGGACTATATTGTGAGTTCCCGGTCGGTTAGCCATTATAAACGGATAGGAACCGTAATCGTCGATGCAATTGTAGAATGAGCTCAGTAAGCCCGCCCGAAATATCCAAGCTGCGGTGCCAATTCCTCACCTCGATCTCCAATTTCAGCTCTCTATGACCATCTCCTTCAGCTCCGTTCCATTTTATCTGAGCAGCACCGGAGACGTCCTCTCGTTTCGTTCCATCCAGTGCGACAATTGCCACTTATCCGTTCGCTTATCGAGGGCAGGTAACGTCGAACCTTCGAACTCTGTCCATCGATATGATGTGTGAGACCGATTTGCGCTCTCAACCCAGCCCTGCGGTTCGCCAATCCTTCCTCCCGCGCAACGATAGGACAAGGCTAAGCGTTGCCTTGTTCAAATCGAGGGTCGTCTGCTTGAATCCGTGCTGGGCTCGTTTCCTCATTACCACTCGTCATTCCGCAGCATTGTACCATGGCTGGTCCCCTGACCAACTTCCGATTTGTGTCCAACCAAGCGGGTGGATTCTTGTCCAACCAAGTGGATGCCATCAATTCTTGTCCAACTTTCTCACCGCCACCAAGTTTCCTCTTTGGGTTAGCCTGGGAAGTAGCGCGGTAAATGTGTGTCTGCGTTTCTGCTGAAATAGGGAGAGCTGCATGGCCACTCGAAATGTTGACAGAACGCCCGCCGTTTGGGAGAAGGACCCATGACTTGGTTTGTATCGCGGATTAATCCCGTAGATTCCCTGGCACTCCTCGTTGGAAGAAAAATGTCGTTGGGCCAATCGGTTGCAAAAAAACCTGGCGACGTGCACTCGTTCCGTGGATTTTTGTGAGGAACTTGGGATCGAAACCGAGAATTTGTCTCACAGGAGCGCCATGAGCAGCGTGGTCCTGGCTGCATGGGTAGCTCCTCCCAATCATTTAAAGGGAGGTCCAATCTACCGTGCCAGGCGCAGCAATGTACGCGATGCTCCCCTTTTTTGCCATTCTCGCCGTCTTCCTCCCTGGCGTGGTCACCAAGTCCACCGATGGTGACATCATCGTCACCGTAAACAACATGGTCCTCAACCCCGCGGACGGCCAGGACATCAAGCTCGATAATCTCGGTATCCCGACTGGACCCATTCTCGTTCGCGGCTTGCATATGGGGCTCGACATTGATCCATCTACCCTCAATCTGCTCAACTACACTTTGACTGGTCGGTGCATCTTTCCTCTGTCAACGACCGATTTTAACGCGCTTTAGGTTTCCCGGACGATCGGCGCATCGTTGCAAAGCCTACTGTGATATTCAGTTCACAGACAATCAGTCTTACGAAGACGCAGCTGGGAACGATCAACGTCAGGACAATTGAAGTCAAGGACGACAGCGCTCTCGTTCTCTTTGAAACTTCAGGTATGGGGCCCGAGTTGTTATAACGCCAATATTGACGCATGTCATTACAGCGGGTAAGGTTAAATACCAGATTAACGATGGCGCGACGGGTAATTTAGCACGTCCTCGGTAATTCTGACTCTGACGCTCACGGAATTATATAGGCGGAATCCTTCAAATCGAAACTGAATTTTGTCAGTAGCTGGCAATATCCCACCATCTGAGGTTACTTACTTCGCCCGCCATGAAGCATCGAACATCGAATTCGTGCACAAACTCGGACCGGAGTTGTTCTATTTCATAAACCCATTTACGAACAAGACAAACTGTAAGTATTTCATTGAATCCGCCCTTGTCACTTACTCCAACAATTAGTCGGTGATGGGCTTGGTGCCGTCTCGAAAACACAAAATGCTACGGGCTTTCACACAGTGCGTGCACCTCTATATCTCTTCCATCCCGGGCCCTAAATGTATATGGATTTGGACAGATGCTCATTGGCAAAGATAGCCCCCAGGTCGCTAACCGGACCTTCCAAGATGGCGCCACCTCGCGTTGGTCGGTCGCCCCAGGCGGCAGAGTTGGGATTGTGTTAGGCGAGGACGCGACCGAGTTGGGTCCTGCGGCTTCAGACTGCACGTCCATGTGCCAGGCTCAGAATCAGATCCATGGGTCCCTCCCTAATCCTGGCGCACCTGAGGGCGTCCCGTCCTTACCAACTGGCGGCGACGATTGATTGCCCCAGCTGATGTAAAGCATTCCTTGTTTCGTTCGATGTGGTTTTTGTCCTCCGTCTGTACGATCGTATATGAGTGATCGGTTTTTATCTCAAATGTTTGAATTTGCCCTCTTCCTCTTTTTGAGTCTGCATTGAAATTGTATGTTCATGGTGAACTTGATTGCACTCTTATTACGTTACATAAATTATCCCGAAGGATAACTATTCACACTGGCAGTGGGGAAACAACTTTCATCTGCGCCCGGGCATTCCTTGGACAGTTAATAAAAGAAAAAACTCATGAGAAACCCCGATCACTAGGAGAGCGCGCAATAGTAGTTTTTCGGGTGCTCCATTCTTCGACGCACCCAACTCTACCCAACTCCCGTATGGCACTACGGGGAATCGATCCCCGGCCTCCAGCCGTCGAAACTAATCATCCGGCAGGCGATCTAACCACTGATTCATAGTAGCCACGACGAAAATAAATTTTGGGTGAATATAGTATGGCTACGCCCGATTAAAGGTTTTACTCAGTGTGCAGATGCATGGCCGAGCCCAACTCTTTAAGGTGTAATCCTCCGCAACAGAATTGCGTTGTCGAACTTGAATTAGCCAAGGACTCCACAGAACACGGCCTTTATAGCAGTTTATAGTAGTTGTCCTTATGTAGATCCGCGGAATCAATCTTCGGGAATCGAGATCAACATGACGCGTCAGTGGCAGTGCCGCTTGATCTTCTTCTGCCATGCTTCCTCTTCTTGCCCTCCGACAATCGTGGTGGTTGGGATACACCTAGCTATGAAGACCGCCGTCCTGGCCTATATCAAATCCCCCGACTCCTTTGTCCCTAACTTTCCTTTCCTGCACCGGTCCGAGTGGGCCCATCTCGCAGATGAGGTCAAGCAAACCGAGGGTCACGCTCGCTCGGAAGCCGGAACGCGCGACTTGATGTACCTGAAAGGCAAGGCCCTCTTCGATTTCGCTATGTTTCTTGCGCTGGATGATGAGTTGGCGGGAAAGCCTGTGGGGTTGTCCACGGTATGAAAGTCATGCCAGCCTCAAACTACGCGGTTGATGCTCACCCAACCCGCTCAGAGTGTAGAGACATGTTTCGCGTCAAACGAGACCCTCATAAAAGTCTTCAAGAAGATCGACCCTCGCGCGGTCAATAATGTCAAAAAAAGTCGACAAAGCCTTCAGGGCGTTCATAGGCGCTGTCTGGGTTAAATCCGGAAAGGACACTGCCTGGAGAACCGACTGGGTCACCGCCTTACTCTATCCGCTCATCAAGGTCGCGGTGAAGTCTTATCTTTCGAAGTGTGTCGGCGTGTTCGGTTAGCACTAAAAGACTGAGAAGAAAGTTGCAGTGCGAAAGTGGTGGCACCTAGACGGACCAGCTCCGCCAACCATTGGGCGACCGAAGGTATGCCTCACACTGGTTTTCATTCTCCTCTTTCGAGGTTCTAATTTGCAAATAGACGTAGTATTTTTCCAAAATCTCGAACAGATTCAGTCGCGTGCACAAGTCTCCGAACCTAGATGCTATCCCCTCCCCTGAGATTGTTACTTTCCACTTTCATTATTTGCTGCCGGTACTATCTACTCTTGAACTGCGTTCCGGCTGTCCGTTAATCATGTCCTAGTTCCAGGATCCGACTGATGGTTTGCCACAATCGCGACCAGAGATGAATCACGTACGCGTTCTCCATTACAGTCCAGTATCATGTAATCGCACCAGCACAGGAGTACGAACTCGCATTGCGAGTTCGTCGTTTTTCACGTCTGTGCTGTTATGAGTTAATATCGGTCGTCCAGTATCACCCATTCGCGCCTCCGTCTTTTTCCTAGTGAAATAGAGCATGAGCTCCCGCCTATCCCGCTGGTGGTACGTTGTCTGCGTTGCCGGAATAGGATCACAACTCACCTGATCAACAGCCCCGCCCATACAGCCCGCCGCCGTTGCCGAGCTCCCTTGAAAGCCTAGGCGACGCCCGTAGATCGTCAGGTACTTATCCCTGCGTCCCCCGATGTATTCGAGATTCTAACTTTCACAGCTACCCTTTCCTGAGCGTCGTTCGGTACCTGACACATTCCGAGTTTTACTCTCGATTTACATATTCATAGTTTATCCAGCGGCCAGCAGCGGAGTATAACGGCAGTGAGAGTAGCAGCTCCGCGCTACAGGTAATTCATGTACGTGATTTTTCATGAATTCTAACATTCAGGAGACCAACATTTCTCAAAGCAGTCGTCTCCACGCTGCTCGGGTGCCAGCACCTCCCTGCTCCCTGCGGTCCAAGTAACTTATCTTTCGTGGTCATTCATCGCTTGTGCTCACGATTCCCCCCCCCCCCAGACTCGCAATGCTACCTCTGCGTGCATACGCACTAGAGACGAAGGCGTCTCTTCCCGCTACTTAGTTAGCATACGCAGCTCCCCCGGTTCTTTGGTAACTATTTTTTGACCACTTACAGCAGCGTACTGAAGTTTCCTTGTTTTTAGATCGACGGCAAACTTGGCAGCCCAAAATCCCGGCGCCCGCTTACGCCGCGGAGCTCCGACAGTCTCCACATGGATCCAGCGTCCCCGAAGGTTCAGACGCCCCCGAACGCTCAGACGCCCCGTGAGTCGCGTCGCAAGCTGTAATGTGAGAATTTTCATCCCATAATTTCGCTGACAATCGGTGTCTTGCATCGCATTCCCTCGCATTCCTAGGTCTCAACATCGCATCGAGTTCGAGTAACATCATATGGATAGTGTCTTGAACAATCAACCAGGCTGGTGACCACTGACGAGGTTATCTAACAGCATCATTTCGATATTCTTGAATAATTAGAGCAAATGTATAGCTAGAGCCATAGAGAAATTGTAGCGATGGTACACGTTCTGTTTTCAGACTTCGCGGTCATGCCTGGGCTCGATTTGAATGAGATTCTACGGTTGTCCTGAGTGACAAAGAGGGAAAAGCTGTGCAAGTTTCATCGCTCACGTGCTGATCTGATGCCGGCTGTTTCCGATTCGCCTTTCTCTTGCCTTTCTCCCTTTTCCTTGACGTCCTCTTACCTGCAGTCAACTCCAAGCATGAACGCGTCCCGGTATTGCGTAGTCACCTCCATTCATGGTAGGCCTTTTGACGCTGCGGCGAAGGGTGACGTCGGCGACGATGACGAGATTCATTTTGAGCGTGAGATATTACTGAGCCGTTATAGCATGAGCAGCGGGGACAATGACGAGCAAGCAGGTATTGTGTATATAACATACAATCCCTGCTTGCTCTTCATTGTGCGGCTACTATAACGGCTGGTAACGAGCCTAGTTGCGAGCCCCAGGGTAAAAACTAATTGATTTTATCGAGCCCACGTTTGCCACATACAAGTCGTGACGCTGTTCCCTTTCGCTTTTTCCGTGCTCCCTGCACGAGTTCGCCGCCGGCCTTGCACCCAGAAGCCCTTTCTCCATTTAATTTCTTTTTTTTTTGTGGAGCGAGAGGGCGGGCTGATTTGATCAGCTCCCGACCCCGCCACTGTTCAATCTTCTATGACTATGTTTCCTCTGGCTAGCCCATCCTCCGATGTTGGCGGTGCTCGGAAGGCCTACGACCGTGTTAGACTTCCTCTCTCGGCCTGAAAGTCCCATGTTTGTGCCTTCTCTGAGCGTACTTAGGTGGGCCTGCCGGCAGAAATGATGTCGCGTGCATGGCTCGGCCATCTATCTCTTCGGCGGACTGACAGAATCTTGCCTATAAATACAGACACAGTCTGAGAGACGACATGAAACTTTCCCTCGACAGACATGCGATCCCCGGACGTCCCAAGCACACTTGTTATATGCACAATCGTGATCATTCTGACAACGCTGTATGCGGTTCGTTTGCGTATTCGCCACCGCAAACTACCCCTCCCTCCAGGTCCTCCCAAGTTACCTCTCGTGGGTAACCTTTTTGATGTACCGTCCACCCTCCAATGGAAGTTGTATGCGCGGTGGAGTAAACAATACGGTGCGTTCTGGGCTTATTGCCCGCACCGCCAGTACTGATTGCAACAGATTCTGATATCATCCACCTGGATCTCGCGGGGACGTCAGTCATTGTACTTTCGTCGTTTGAAGCAACGGACGCCCTGTTTGAGAAACGCTCCTCCCTTTATTCGGACAGGTAAGCGTGCCGAAGGAATGCAATGCTGTATTCATGACTCTTTTGTCAGAGGCGACTTCACGATGGTTAGAGAGCTAATGGGGTGGGACTTTAATGTCGGTACGATTTTTTCTGCCAGGAATACATGAGATAGAAGCTAACCTAGCATTCTCTAGCGATAATGAAATACGGTGCGTTGCACTATCTCTCGCTCGACTGACGATCTCAAAACTCATAAAAATAGGGGACGATTGGTGCGAAGCCTATATCTAGGATCCTCATGATATTCACTACCATTCAGGCGGAAAAATCGCCGATTGCTTAACGAAACATTCAACGTCAAAGCGGCTCGAAAATACGAGCCTGCGGAATTAGCTGGGGCCCACATCCTTCTTTCCCGATTGACAGTTGCCCCAGAGGATTTCATGGATCACTTTAGACAGTGCGTATCCCCTGAATCTAGGATTCACAAGCTCATCATTGGAACAAAAAAAAAACAAAACAGAATGGCGGGCGAAATCATCATGTCCATAACATACGGGATCGACGTTCTGCCTTCCGACGATCCGTATGTTACTCTGGCTCACAAGGCCGTACGCACGTTCGCCTTCGCAGCTGTCCCTGGAGTGTACCTCGTTGTCAGTTTGATACCTGCCAAAAACACCTGTATAGCACTGACTTTGGCAGGACACCTTCCCAATCCTTAAACACATTCCGCGATGGTTTCCTGGGGCTGAGTTCAAGCGCCAAGCAGAAGAATGGCGCAAATTGGCGCAAGACATGTCGGAGCTACCTTACGCAGAGACTAAAAGGCAGATGGTACGTTAGCTCATACTTCGAATCAGAGTGCTACAGCAGACACCAGGATGCTGGGATAGCCCCGCCGTCGTTCACCGCCGATAGCTTACAAGCCCTCAATGATCCCGACAGGGAGCCATATTATCAGGAACATCACGTAAAGCACACCGCGGGGACGATGTACATCGGTGGGGCAGACACGACCGTTTCCGTCTTGGGTACCTTCGTTCTTGCCATGCTCGCGAATCCGGAAGCACAGAAGAGAGCCCAGGCAGAAATCGATTCCGTCACCGGCCGAAAATATCTGCCCACCTTTGAGGATGAACCCGCTTTGCCATACATCTCAGCACTGGTCAAAGAGATCATGCGGTGGGAGGTTGTCTCTCCATTAGGCGAGTTCATCTTCGTCGCAGATCCCATGGTCACTTCTGATTGTTCCTCCGTTCAGCGATCCCTCGGCGGCTTGCAGTCGAGGACGAGTATCGTGGGTATAGGCTTCCCGCAGGTTCCATTGTTGTGGGGAACGCATGGTGAGTGGGTTGATTTCGGCTCTTCTCTGTTGATTATTTTCTTAACTAGGGCCATCTTGCACGATGAGGTTCGCCCCTACATCTTTTCGCGCGCAAGGCCCGACCTTTCCTGACCTAAGGTTTAGAGGCTGTATCCAGACCCGTACGCTTTCAAACCGGAGCGGTTCCTGCTTGATGGCAAACTCAATCCAGCCGTGAAGAACCCCGAGGCGGCTTTGGATTCGGACGGAGGTACGTAGCATAGATTCATATCTCTCCCGTACCCGGAATGAAAATGGGCTGCATAGACTCTGTCCCGGGAGACACATGGCCCTCTCTTCGATATGGATCAGCGTTGTGTCCATTCTCGCGACTCTCGATATATCCAAGGCCGTCGACGAAAGAGGAAACGTTATTGAGCCGTCCTATGATTATCTTTCGGGTCTAATAAGGTAAGCTACACAATTTATTTCCCTCGTGGGTCGTGCCAATTATTACTCCAGCATGCCAGTTCCCTTCAAATGCTCCATCACACCGCGATCGCAGGGGGAAGTTGGGCTGATTCAGGCAGCAACCAAGGAGCGTCTTTAGTTAAAAATGTTGGATCTTGTACAAATACTCAGAAAGCACAGAAAAAGTTCCCTTGGGGGCGAGGGTTGCGCCAGTCTTGCGGGATCTGCAGTGTCGTCGGGTACCATGCAGATTAGGTGGAAAGCGATTCACTGAGTTTGTGCTGCAAACTTCGACTTACGTTTCATTAGAGTATGGGAAGTGTTCTTGGCTTCGATTGAACCATAATTAGTTAAATTACATGGATTGTGTTTTCAACGCTACGACCATGTGATCAAGCTCTTGAACAAAATATTCTTCTAGCGTCAATTGCGGACTCCGAAGACAAAATAACAAAGATATAAGCACTCTAAGATGAACAGGAATATTATCATTAAACGCTAGCGCTAGCTTCAATGGTTCAAGGCAAATTCAACCGTGTGACTCGATTACCTAAGCCGAGTCCATACGCCCAATGAGGACGGTGAGATAGTAACAGCGTCAAACAACGACTTGCTTCCTCTTCCATGGTGCGTCCACCCGCTCATCGCTGACCGTCGCTGATTGTCGCTGAGAACTAGACATCCGAGCTGAGGTACACCGCGAACACACAGCTAGAGCACCGTGAGTGGTCCAGAATTCTCGCTGCATGTCAGTTGATGTCATTTCTTGTTAGTGCACGCCAGGTATACCGGCACCGGTGCGTAATTTCCTGCCTTTCTTTTCGCTCACTCATTTTTCATACCTTCACCTAGGGCATGCTGACTTGTCGAAGCAGTAAGCACCCTCACAACTCTCTGCGCAAAGCAGACTCCTGATGTACTACAGCGACTGGGTGACGCATCAGCACCGCGACACGCTCGCGTCGATTGTCGGACACCCCACACTGACATCATTCCTGGCCATTGCGGACGGCGAGTCATTGGGCCGTATCAAGTTCGAGATGACCGAGGTCAGCCGATGCGCGATGCTTTTACTTTCGAAGATTAAATGCGGTGCTATAGCGGATGCTCCAGCCGTGCGGGCCCCCGCCCCAGAAAGACGACGATTAGTGTGCCGAATGACTCGTATGCATTTCCGGCGCCTTGGGTCACCAATGAAATCCTCGTACGAGCTGCTGCTGTACAATGATCCACTGAACCACTGGCACAGCATGATATGATGCACGAGCGCCCAATACTCTTGGCAACTGCTTCGACTCTTCCTGCAACAATGCGACTCCGTTAAGACCATTAACCACAACAATCCCTCGACGAGGGCGCGTCCCTGCTTTCCCCTTTACCCCGCCGGCTAACGTTCATGTCAAATTTTGCCATTCGCGTCTGGGATGTTGACGCTGCATCAGAGTTTGTGAGACCTCTCCCTCGAAGACGTTTCTCAAGACAGCTCAAGACGTTTCGGCCTACTCGGTTTCGTCCTACTTATTTACTACCGGTTTCAGCGCGATTTTCTCTTTTCCTGTTTCTTGCCTGTATATACCATCGTTACTTCTGAGGGTGTGTTTACATTTTTGAAGGGATTGCAGCTAAGTTGAAAAAGATAGTCGTATTCACCCAATGCAAATTCTTTGTAGGTCAGCGCCGGGTCGGTTTTTAATTAAGGCCTTCAGCATTCTCAGTCTGGACCTAACCATGACGGACCGACCAAGTCATGGCTCAGTGCTCAGACTCGAGCAGCTCTGTCTCTGTTTATCTTTCCCGACGAACGACCTTTGACGCGCCATTTGTCCTGAACTTGCGGTGGTCTCTCCATGCTACTCAACAGGCTCGACGAAAGCGTGGCTTGGATGTTACTTGCGCACCGGCCGGCGGGTTCCATTCTACGTGCATCGAAGACATTCCCGTTATCCACGACAAAGAAGGGAATCCAGCAAGAGGAACCTGGACACTACCGAGCCTCCGATCTGCCAGCCTTACTAGGCGGTTGCTCTGATTCTCACTGGCACAAGGATATAAACGGGCTCCCGCAATCCGCCTTTCGACACATAGAGATGGATACGTCGAGCTGATCCATGCAAAAACTAGAGGTACAACAATTACATGGGTTCGATGAATGTGCTAGCCGGCCGCAGATGCTGTTGGGCTGGGAAGTCAGGCGTAACATAGTCCTTGAAAACAAGAGAAGTGGAAAAAACGCCGTCCGAGATGAGCTGGAGGCCTGCCACAGTTGCCCCCGATGCATCCATGGCCCAGACCGACACCGCGAGAGTATTTGCCGACTTGCGGCGCAAGATACTAAACAAGGTCTTATAAGATTATCCACGCACTAAACTCGGTCCACATACCTCGCTGGCAGTACAAACACAGTTTGGGGCCTTCAAAAAGATGTAAGTTTGTTATGACCAGAGAAGATGTAAGGCTCTCCCACCCTATACTGTTGACATATTTCCCAATTTGCCATCCGTTCAAGTATATCTGCAGGCGGAAGTTCGAGACAGTGACGGCACTTCGAGTCACTGATAGTCGGACAGGAGCATCAAGGCCGGCCGATACAGGCAGCTTGAAGGTCGTCCTGTAGAAATTGATGCCGGCTTTTGAGACGCCAGATAGCGGGGATCCGGACGCCCAGGAATCATCCGGGAACCCAGGGAGATGGGCACCAATCCTTTCTGCCCATATACCTCCTTCGTTCAGGTACCCGCGGAACGTATCGGGAGTGTTGGCTGCACCGCCCTGGAGGAACATGTTCAATCATGATCGAAAGTGCCGGTAAAGCTACCCACCTGATTTCCCTGCAGTGTCCAGGAGTCGAAGGTTGTGTTGCCTCCTGCCAGAGCGTATCCTCGGATTCCACGAGGCTCTTTCCCGCCATTCGCTGGAATGTGTTAGGATGGTTAAAACTGGAGGAGAGATTATATCATTACTGTTTGTTTCACTAATGCTGCATTATGATAGAGGTAAGAATTCGATCGGTCATACAATCGCAAATCATACCCCGTGTGGTCTGCATCCAGTGTGAGCAGTGCGTCGTAGCGTGATCGGAGGGATTGCACGCACCCTGGAATACAACGAGAACGTTGGTTTGATTCACTCTCAGTGTGCCGCTAGGGATAGCCCAGGAGTCAGTCGACAAACTGATTGTTGCGGTGCCCTGGCTAGATCCCAAGAATACGCCGTTCAGCCATGCGGTGTAGCCGCCCGCAAATCCGTATTGGACTGTCAAATTGACAGCAGTTTCTGCGCCGGAGGCATTGAAACGACCGCGGAAGATGAGGTTTCCTCCATAGAACCTGCACTTCGCGTTTAGGTACCTATCTACGTAGGACATCAGCCTTACCCATATTGTTGCGAATAGAGAACCTGGCTCCCGGCCAAAGGTGGTAGATTCGTGTACTGCAAAGATGGTCGTCAGAGGATGCCTCATAATCCCAAGACATTTACATTGGTCGTAGTCAAGTCGGCGACGGTGAATCTTGAATCGTCGAAGTCAATATCGATCTCGGGAAGACTAAGCATGAATGTCAGAGGTTTATCCCTTGGGGCTTGGGTGCCAAAAGATCTGACCTCCCAGATACCTTCCAGTTTTCCAAAGTCGGGAGAGCGATCGTGTGCGTAGCACCTACTTTCGCTATGAAGGAACCACGTGGTGTCTTCGTGAGCGCGACAGGCACGTCGTTCCACAGAACTTTAAAGACAGATTTGGGAACAACTACTTCAATCGAAGTTGTCCCGTTCAGATCACCGACCTGGTCTGAAATCAATGTGGAATCATATGTATATTTCAGAGAGAATCTGACCAGAGACAACGTGTTTTTGAATATCGCCGCGGTACGCAACACATAGGGACCGGAAACGAGTACCCTGCATTGCGTGTTAGCAAGTACAATCACCCTACAACCTGTCCACGAACGTTTCATTGGTCCCGATGGAGAAGAAGTTGCCGAACGGCCCAGGACCGGGGATGATAGGTGCGTGCCACTGGTTTGCCGTCGCCTTGTCTAGTAAGATTACAACAATGCTGGTTTTACCGAATGTAATCGGGACAAAAGCAGATCCGCTCAAAGTATAACTGAGGACGAGTGTGCCATTTGAGAAGCTGGCGGTCACGCCGGAGAGGCCGACCAGATTGACATTCGGCGCAGAGTCGAAGAGGAAAGACGTCTCCCCCGTTTGTCCCAAGGGAGCGTAGAAAATGATGTAATCTGTTTTATCGATCCTGTCGCAGTCTAGGATGAGTAGATGGGTGGAATTCAATAAATATGCGCGTACGTCGTCCACGTCATGATTCTGGATCGTGTCAGATGCGATAAAGTGAATGGAAAACATGGACGTACTCGGCCGTCGAATACAAGATGCTTGTCGTGCTTTTGCCGAAAACATAGTTAGTGACGATTATCTGGGTACATGACCGTCAGGCGTCGAGTATATCTCGGGGTGGCATCTGCATGACCTTGCTTTCGCGGCCATTAAAGGTTAACGTTCCATTTTGCGGGATGAGAAGTAGGCCCAGCTCGGAGGTTTGGACGGTCACTTGGGTAGTAGTCAACGCCGTAGACCTGAAAAAATTAAACGGACATCATTTTGGATGCGTAGCACCCACGGTGAGCTGTCGTGGCGCATAACATAAAAGCCTGCCCCAGTGTCGGGGTTCCTCAGCTCCGCTGTGTGAATCAATGGCGAAGTCGTGTAATTCGTTCCGTTCGCCAAAAGATTCGCAGCAAGGAAGTCGCGAGAGACGCGAAGGAATAATCCTGGGGAAGGTCAACACGCGACTAATAAATAGTAGAAGCCCTGACCTTGAAGCCTCATTTCGTTCATTTTAGGTCCCGCAATACGGTTTTCGTTGATTCCTGGCACTTGTTCTGATATGATCGTGTGGATAGTTCCGTAAAACTGACCTCCTCCATAATCATACGAAGTGTATGAAACAGGCGCAGCTGTTTGTCCCCAATTTGTCCCACCGAAGAGCACTAGGGTTCGATCAATTTGTGCTGTTCATCTCTCATTTCAAGGACGGAGCACTGACTGTAAATGCCTGAGAGAGAAAAAAATGTCAAGATCAGTTGTGCCTGAAAAAATCAATCACGGACTGAGGATAGTCGCTGTCTGTGCACTTTTTGCAATTGGTTCAGCCTACTAGGGTAGGCTCCAGAGACTACAACTCACTAATTTTCTTTGTAAAAGACATTTTCTGTACACAGCATGACGTCATTCGTAACTCGAGCAGAAACGTCGACCTACCGAAGTCCTGATTCGTCAAACCAGGGTTAACACCTATGCCGCTGGCGATTAGCTATCTCACGATCGTGGTAGATGCACGACTTGCTGTATTTTTCGTATCCAGTTCCGCCAAAGGCAGCCCCTCCCCAATTCAGCAAAAATCCTCCTCCGAACTGTGAGAAAAATTGAGATTATGGTGATGACCAGTGAAGCCAGCTCGATTACCTCGGCTAGGCAAAGTGGGTTCGAGGGTGCTACTGCCTTGTGGGCCGAATAATAGATGGCCTGGACTTGTGCCCAGCTGTTCGCTCCTTGTGGATACGAGTCTCCGCTGATCGAGACGTGATGAGTCCTGCTGATGGCAGCAATTTAATACGCCCACCAGTATATATTGACTGCGCCGGTTCCGGGCAAGTCGGGGGAGAAGTTCCTAGTATCTGATCAGTTTTCCTGACTATGGGTGGGCGGCCAAGCTCACCCAGCTTGTCCAGAATGCTGGTCATTGTGGGTTATTGCTGTTCAATTGTTAGTGAGCGCAACCTAAAAAAAAATATAGAACTAACGGATGATTACTCCATTGGCACGGTAGGTATCGATGACGAGTTGCATGTACGGGCTGCGTGTGGTACCTGCGCTGAATTCATTCTGGATTATATTGGTTCGAGGTTGACGGCAAGGGGATTGATTTAAAGCACCTCTGCCTGAACCAGAATAACTGCAGAATGGGAAAGGTTATTCAGTGCGCGGGAGTGAAATGGTGTTATAATTACTGGGACCGCCGTTGGTGATTTGATTCCTCGCAATGATCTTGGAGATAGCGGTCATGTAAGGAACCCATGCTTGGGGGATACTTCAGTTTCAGCTCATCCTTGCTAATGGAGACGCACCTTCAGTGTAATTTGGGTTGTTCGTCCGGAGATCCCCTATGAATTCGAATAAGGTGTGGTATGCGCTTCCGCGAACAGATCGGGCACACCTGCGACATTACCAACCCAGCCCGGAAATCCGCCGCCAGTCGTCTCCGCGTCTGTGAGGAGGTTAGGAGAGGAATTCAAACTGATTCGAACTGACTGATGTAAGGACCAGGTCTAAACGGAGATTCAAGCTCAGAGGTGAATATATATTCGAGAAGTGTGCAAACCGTGCAATCAACCACAATCCTGCCTTTTTCGCTTCTTGAATGAAACGTTCGATGTCCCGGTAAGTGCCGGGTTCAAAGTCGCCTGCGATAAAATGTGAATCTTCTACAAGATGCGGAACTTGATGCACGTCGTACCCTCGCCACCATTGGTATCCGGCGTCGGGAAGTGCAATGCCCAGTTGACGTAGAACGAAACCTGTTCCGGTTGAGGTGGGTTTCATTCAAGGCCAAGTGGAAGGAAAGCACCGTATTGAATCCGTTTGCCTTAATTTTCTCGAAAACATCGGCCCAGATGTCGGGGTTCCCCGGGAGTCTCCAAGAGTGCCACTCAGCAGAGAGAATGAACACCCGCTGGCCATGGATGAACAACGAATTTGAATCCCAAGTCACAGCATCGGTCAATCCCGTCGAATTTCTGCGCAGCAGGGACTGGTCATGGAAAGCGGCGAAACAGGTTGAGACGATGAGTAACAGCGGCGTAAAGAGTCGGGCCAACATCATGGCGCGGTTCGAATTGTTCATATCCAGTACCCAGCTTTATACCCCCCATCTTGCGCGTCATCCGACCAGCGAAACTGTTTAGTTACTGCGAAAGAAGCATGATATACCATGATCCTCGAGAACAGGTGACGGAGCAGGAGAAACGACAACGGTCCGGTCCTTCGACATGGCGCGGAGAGCAGATCATTTCCCGGTGCCAAGGAAAGCGGCCCGGGAGCATCCATTCATCTTCGGACTCGCATAATATTTGTGACCAAGGTAAAATAATGGTGGTCCTCCAGAGCTCCAGCACTAGAGAGGGAAGAGTGGAGCGGAGTTTGAATGAAGTGTAGTTTCTGAGTCGCTCGAAAACATCGTCAGATGTCTTTCTCCACCTTTACGACACCAACAGGTCAGCGCGTTCGACTCTCTCGACTTCACATCGTAACCTCCGGCCAGGTTTCCTGCTTCCCTCTGTACACTCTGCGCCCCCGTTCTTCACGTTAGTCTTCGGAGCATCTGCTTCAAGCTGATATTCATCGCAACACAGACAGCAACCCCACCCCGACACAAACTCGACGGTAACCGAGCAGTGGATCACCCTCATCCTCACGTATGCACGACATCGGAAACTGTTTGTGCTGCGAGTGGAGGATGCCGAGTTAGCAGGACAGCGAATGGCAGGAAGTGTTGCGCAATGAACGGATAAACCGTACGGTCATTGCCATCTACTCACTCATCGCCTCACAGAACTTACAGGGAAACTGCTGCCTTCATATTTATCTGCGATCATCGCGACAATGGTATCCAAAAACTTGGCTACATACGATCCACCGGGGCAGACTCGAACTGCTCTACTGTATTGGCGACTACCCGACGAATGGGCCGAAGTATTGCACGGCTGGGTATGCTTTTTGCGCCCGGTTATTCGACCATATCTCACCTCGACAGTTTCCAGGCAAGTATCCACGGGGACAATTGAACACAATACTAACGTTCTACGAGATAGCAGATCCGCCGATACCGTCTCCGCTCTCCAATATCCCTATGAATCTGTTGCGGAAGGTCCATTGCCGTCCTGGCCAAGACAGGTCGTTCCCAGTTAATCGCTGTTGCAGATGGCGAGGGCGTCAGATTATTCCAAGGCACAGGAAAGTGATGAACTAGTCCTTGTACTTTTATGTGTAAGCGGGTAGCTTAGTAGAGGCTCCCCAAAAGATCAATAGCATATTGTACATTATTCAAACTGATTGGGCAAGAAATTGGCACTGTTAAGAGTATTGGTTCATCCTAACATTTTCCTGAAGTCGTCCTGGCCCTTGCCCTTGACGGGAGCAGAAGGTGGGTCGCGGGACCCGCTGGCCACTGGGGCCGCAGCCAATGCGGACTGACCGCGTAACTGCTTTACGCTGCGCCAGCCCAGCCCTTGGCTTGGTCGCGCGCGGGACGAACAGACCCTCGCTTTTCAATGCCGCCGCATCGCTACCTTCCTCAGACAGCTTGAGGGTGTTCCCGTTGAACACCACGGGTTCGGGGCGAAGTAGTAATTTCCCCGCTCCTGAAAGACCAGTCAGGACGCGGTTCGTTCCAAAAAGCTTGTAACTAACCGCAGCATTCTCTAGCTCGATGACCGCCTCTTTCAGGTCGACAAACACCTCGACTCGTTTGACCTTAGCCATCTTCTCAATAACCTGCTGAAGCAAACCTTCCTGCGTTCCAGCAGGGAGGTTGCGGACGCGGACTGAGCGACTCCGCACATCGGCCCTTTGGTTGAGACCGCTTTCAGTCTCAACAGTCCTAGGATTTGTTCGTAAACGAGATACCTATACCGGTGAATGCGGCGTACCTAGTTTTTGCGCGTGCCCGCGAGTCCGCCAACGTTACAGCCATACGGCGCTTTTTGAGCTCTTGATTGTTGGCTGCCAGAGCGGCTTGGGCTGATTTCTAGACCCTGGGTCAGCCCAAGCTTCGCTGGTAGTGATAGCACGTACTTCATCGTCGAATTCGACGAATGCCAAGCCCTTCGATTTGCCGTCCTTGTCCGTCTCCATCCGCACGTCTTTGACGCCACCGTACTAACATTCACTCAGCAATCGTGGGCCAAGAAGAGAGGAAGCGAGGCGCTCACAGCTTTGAAAAGCTTCTCCAAATCTATTCTCGTGGTGAATCTGCTCAGCCCCGCGACGCATATTTCTCGTTCATTTGCATCCTGATCTGTCCGCGCCTTCTTGCGCTCGGGGTTCGAAATCAGCACATTCAAGTTCAGCCCTGGTTCCAGCTCGCGCCCATGCAGCTCAAGCGCGCTCTGGGCAGATGCCTGTTACATCATTTAATGAGAAAAGGTATCAGGAACAAACGATCACACCCACCGGTGTGGTGTATTGGACATAGCAGAATCGCCTGGTGTTCTTGAACTTTTTGCTGGGCCACCGAACGTCGAAAATTATGCCGTACTGGCGCACATTCAACTCATGTGAAGGGCACCAGAAACGAAACCGCGCACCTTGCCAAACAGCTCTCGCATCGAGGCATCATCTGCGCCTTCAGGGAAGTTGGTAATGTATAAGGTGGATTTCCATGCGAGGTGAACGGCGATTTCTTGATCCCGAAGCCGTTTTTTGTCCTTCGTGAGGCCCGCAGGAACACTGTCCTAGACAGCAGTGAGCCGACCAACCCAAACTGAAGCCCGCATGAGCTTACCCGTTCGAAAAACTCGACGGTAGCGACTACGGCACCAGACAACTCGGTGATCTTCACTTCCCGAACTTTCCCGCACTGCAGAAATGTCGGTAATTATCTGAAGAAAATGGTAATCAAACACACATCTTTAAAGAGAGCTGCCAGCTCTTCCTCCGTGACGCCGGAGGGGAGATCCGCCACAAAGACTGTGCTGTTCTCGCGATCCCTAAAGCAATTTGAGATTTTTTACTTCCAGATACAATGTTGCTCACCTCTTGAGCGGCGCAGCTGGCTTTGAGTCTGACGTAACGCATCAATATACAGCCATAAATATTGGAAGATACTTTACCCAGTCTCGCTTTTTTGTGCGCCTCCTCCGGGGCACTGTCCTCCGCTGCTCTCTTCGTCCCACGAGGACCGGAATCAACGTCCATGGGTTCCGCAGGGGCAATGTCGGGCACCGGAGCTTCGGCAACAGGCACAGACGCCATATTTTCTGCTGCATATTGTGCAGCCTGCTTTTCTGCCGCCTAACGCACAATGAGCAATTTAGAGAAAAACATCGTGATCATCTTACCTTCGCGCGTCGTGTATTGACGACATATTGCGCCTTCTCGATTTTGTCTCCGCACGCTTCAATCTGCTGCACCGACCCATGCAGATGCTCGAACGCCAGCCACGCCTCCCAGATCGCCTCGGGCCAATCCAGGTGTTTGAGATGAAGGTCCACGAACGCCTTGCGCGCTGTCTCGTGCTGGCCGTTTTTTCTAAGGGTAAGTTCAACTGCACTGCAGAGGGCAAAGCACGAGCAGGAAACGTACATCAGTGCGTCGGTGTAGGAGATCCAAGCATTGTAGCTTGTTTTGTAGTGCTTCGCCGCCTTGTGCCACACTTCTATGGCGCTATCCGCCATGCTTGCATTCGAGTACTGATTCTCCATATCAGCCCAATATCTTCTAGGAGTGACAGTACTTACGACAATGGCGAGATACTTTTCTAATCGGAGACGCGCATCACCTGTCGGTGAAGCTAGAAAAGGTGAGTTGAGGATATGGCAAGTAGCACAACCAGATCTACCTTTGTGCACCAGTTCGATCCCAGTTTCCAGCGCAGCAACCATGGTCACAAACCGGTCTTCGTCTAGTGGTACATTTGATCAATCGGACCGTGGGCGGATCGAGTCGGATACACACCTCCGTCACTGGATTCATACCGCCGCCTGTCGTATCCCGCACGAGCCAAAAGGAGCGGGACAATCTGCTCCACATCCGACTGGAGTAGGTTGGTACTGAGCGCTTTGTCATAGATGTCTGAGGAGCAGTCGGTCGGAATCTACATCCCTCGAAGGGAGTCGTACCTGAGATGCTTTGAACTGACGCTTCATCTTGGTCTTCCGCGCGTTCCTGAACAGTGAGGTGAGATTCGTGACAGATGAAAGATAACACTAATCTCACAAGACAGCGTATATACCGCGCCCAAACTTCTCCCGACCCAGGAACACTGCGTACAGCTCTTTCCAATATTTCCAGCTCCACGATGATTCCGGCTTCCAAAATGCGCTGCACAGTGAAATGAGAGACAGCGTCAAAAGTAGGGACATGACGAACCGAGGTATCGCAGTAACCGGCCCAAAACGCTCTCAGCGTCTCTTCCGCGCCCGGCTCGGCGGAGAACCGGCGCTTGGCAACATCAGCGATGGCGCGCTCGTACAGGGTACTCAAGATGGGGTAGCTGGGGGTTTTGGCACGACGTTCGGCAGAAATGTACAGAGCATATGTCTCGGGCGAACTGGTTTGGGCCTAGGTTGCGTTGGTATGCAAGAGAGACAGGGAGTAGTAAAGTTACGCACGAGGGAGGTTTCCCAACTCTCCCGGCGCTGGAACGCTTTGACGGCCTGTCCGCGAATTTTGGACGCTTTAATGAGTAAGGATTCGTACTCCCCGGATGGCTTGTAGTTCGTCGTGAAGGATGAGTAGGCCTGTGCGGTTTCTTCCGAGTCTGGAACATGGTCAGAGTCAGTATATGTATACACGAAGGAGTCTCGCGCTTACTGGCATGGGGCTGGCCGAGCCGGGCGAGAAGAAATTCTTCAACATGGGCAACCGCGTCCGCCCTTTTTAAAGTCAGAGGTGGGTTTGGATGGTTATTTGAGGACGCACTTCTCTTCTTCTGGCGCGGCAGCGAGGATTTGGAGTTCCCAGTCGCGAAGTTGGTCCCATAGTACGTGGCTCTACGCAAAGTTCAGGGCCGGAATAGATAAATACTCGGCGCACATACCTGATTCAAGTGCCAGATGCCTTTGGTGACGACTTCCCCGAGCGCCGTCCGAGTCCAGTGTACCGAGAAGAGGTCTCCCAATTCTTGAGGCTTCTCATTCTCCGAATAATGCTCGCAGCGCGCGAGAATGAATTCGACGTGTCGCTTCAGAATAGGAATCGCTGGAATGTCGGTCAGCACGTATGTGAGACTCGAATAAATTCAACGCGCACAAAAATAATCCTGCTCGGCGCGCTTATACAGGGCCAGAAGTTCCTCGACACCATTTGCCGTGTCCACGTCCAGCGTTTCCTCTTTCGCCTTGATGAGAGCTAGCCAAATGTCCTCCCCGGCGGCGAAGAAGGACGTCATCATCTCCATGGC
Source organism: Mycena vulgaris (assembly GCA_029204335.1). Lineage (NCBI taxonomy): Eukaryota > Fungi > Basidiomycota > Agaricomycetes > Agaricales > Mycenaceae > Mycena > Mycena vulgaris. The sequence goes on from JARGYA010000351.1 coordinate 98,148, forward strand.
GGACAAGGTATCGTCCTGTATGCCCTCCAGCGACTGAGTGAGCCGAATGTGTGTAGCATGCAGCGCCAGGTCGAAGGGTTTCCCTTCCAGTTCACTGAGGACATTAGCAAGCGCATCAAGGCTCTGGGATTCGTCCATGAGACCGAGTTTGGACGCGGGAGGAGAGATGCGCGGTTGCGCTATCCCCAAATGGAAGGAAGTCGACGCCACTGCCGTGACCATGAAATGCACTCCCAAGACGCGTTAAACTCAATCCACCAGCATGGCGCGCCCACGCTAGACGAGACCAACGCATTCGATGGACTCTGGCAGAAAGGAGGGCAGAACTTTGCAGAGAGCTCATACCGCACTCTGCACCCGCCACTTCTCCCGAGGCCTCCATTCTCAGCGGAGTCACCGCTTTCTCGGATCTATCTTGCCTTGCTTTTGTGTTTCCGGCGTTGCGCTGTCGACGAACATATGGCTCATATGGCTATTCGGGCTTACCCCACAAAGCAATCCTCCTCCATTCTGATTCCATTGTCTCAGGTGCTACATAAGAATGAAGGTCTCGCTGGCCGTTTAAATCACATACGATGCCTTCTCCTCTGCGACGTACCCTCGGGCACTCCTTTTCCAAGGCTGTCTCGAAACTGAACTCTCTGTAGGTACCCTAAACGCGTACTCGTGAAGTCTGCTTATTTCCAACCAGGTTCCCACCCAGGAACCACGCCTACGCGCCCTACGAGCAGGGGTGGGGGCCGGCGCGCCCCCGATGGAACCTGCGTGTGGCCCGCGTCCATTTCATCCATCGCCTCCCCGCCGAGATCATCGCGTGGATATTTGTCCTCGGAGCAGAAGACGACGACATGCTCCCCGTCGCGGTCTCCCATGTCTGCAGCACCTGGCGCACCATTGCGCTCCAGACTCCGTCGCTCTGGCGCCGCATTTCCCTTGGCCCGCAGGAGCGGATGTGGAGGGAGCGCATTTACCGCGCAAAAGCGTGCCCCCTGGACGTGCAGCTTCTCCCGTGGCGCACCACGAGTCCAGGCGGAATTGTGGCGCAGCAGCGCCTTGATATTCACATCGTTCAGACGTGTATGTATCTTGTCGCGCCCTTCATACACCGCTGGCGCTCGCTCGAGATTATTCTCCCCGAATACGAGCCCTTCCTAGCCAATGCCGCATTATCCCCATGTTGTCTGCAGAAAAAGCGAGCGAAAGCGTCGCTGCTGCAGGAGCTGACGCTCGTCTATCGGGCCAATGACGACACGAAAGAGTTCTGCCTCTTTTCTGGCCACGCCCCTCGACTCCGCCGCCTCACCCTCGACGGCCTGCGCTTGACGTGGCTGCCGTCGCTCTTCCGTAATCTTACCTTCCTAGACTACACGCATCACAGCTTCTCCGCAGGCGACGACGCCGTGGGCGAACTTCTCTCCATGCTCGCGGTATGCACGGCGCTGCACGAATTGCGGATCCTCTTCCCGCGCAAATCCCTCGTGCGGCCCCCGGGCCCATTTCACACGATTATTCGACGCGTCGCCCTCTCCCGACTCACCTGTCTGCATCTGCGCGTCGAGACGCGCGACATCCCGCTCGAACTCGCGCGGCTGGTCACATATCTCTCAACGCCGGCACTCACCTCTCTGTACCTCGCCGACATCGGGCGCCGCCGCACAGCCTTCCCGAGCCTTACACGCTTCATGCGGATGTACCCCATGTTACCGTCCCTCCATACCGTGTACCTAGAGCATGGATGGCACGGTTCTTTCCTTCCGCGGCGCCGTGGGTAGCCGCGGGCGGCCCGCGGCCCGATCCGGACAGGGGCTTAAACGGTTTGATCACGGGAGTGTGCTGCATTCGACCTTGCCTCCCACCATGTCCGCGCCTTCGAGTAGTCTGCAGAGCCTCTACGACCTCACCGGCCTGGTGGCGCTAGTCACCGGCGGCGGGACGGGGATCGGGCTGATGATCTCGCAGGGTTTGGCGACGGCCGGCGCGAAGGTGTACATCACCGGGCGGCGCAAGGACGTGCTCGACAAGGTCGTCACTGCGTGGAATGCTGATACGAAGACCGGGAACATGGTCGCGTGCGTGCTTTGTCGCGTTATGTCGGCGGGGCGGAGCTGATCGTGGGCGATAGCGTGCAGATGGACGTGACGAGCCGCGAGAGTATCATGTCGGTGAAGGCGCTCATCCAGCAGGCGGAGGGGAAGCTGCATATCCTCGTCAACAAGTGCGTTGCGCGTTTGTTATGCTCGTCTGTGCTGCGCTGACGTTGCTCCAGTGCGGGCCAGGTGGGCCCGACGTCGCCGTTCCTCCAGGACGCGGCGGCCCCGGAGCGCAAGGATGCGGAGACCTTGGGGCAGGCGCTGTTCGACAACGAGGCGCCTAGCGGATGGGCAGACGTGTACGCGATCAACACCTTCTCCATCTTCTTCGTTACGACAGCATTCCTCGGCCTGCTCGACAAAGGCACGCGCGAGTCCACGACGCCGGGCTTCTCCTCCAGCGTGGTCAACATTACGAGCATATCCGGGCTGATCCGCCTCGCGCAGGACCACGTACGCGGTCTTCCCTCCCGCGCCGGTGTCCGCATCTAATCGCGTTACTGCGGGCAGTTCGGGTACAACAGTTCCAAGGCCGCGGCGTCGCACCTGACGAAGATGCTCGCGACCGAGCTCGCCCTCAAAGGCGTGCGCGTGCGCGTCAACGCAGTTGCGCCCGGCGTGTACGCTTCGGAGATGACTTTCGATGAGATCACCGCTGAGATGGTCGACAACGTCGGCAAGGGTGTAATGCCCGTGCCCGCAGCGCGCTCCGGGACGTGCGTGCCCTTCTTTTTGTCTCTCATTCGTGACGATTTATTTTGTTCGTAGGGCACAAGAGATGGCGGGGACAGTGATCTACCTCGTGAGCCCTGCGGGGTGTTATACGAACGGCCAGGTGAGCGTGACGTTCCCGTGCTGTGGATTTTTACTGAACGGCTGCCTAGGAAATTGTTATAGACGGGGGATATGTGGCGGTCAACCCTTCATGAGGTGTAGTATTAGAAACAAGATTGTGTATGATTTAAATGGGGGTACGATATATAGTTGCCGTTGGGGCCAGGTTTATCGTCGTTTTGTCTCAGATTGACGCCTCAGTTGTTGCGAGCGCGCTTGAACGCGAGACCATTGAGTACCGGGTCTTCCAGAGTTTCCGGTGCTTGCAACGCCGCATGCATGACTGGCACCCTCGTCGAGCTGAGGCTCCGCTATTCTGGCCATCCATCACGCGGCTCCCGACTCGATCCACCGTTCGTCGTCGTTGTAAATCTCCTTCCTGAATATTGTCGGAACCTCGCTCAGGTTCACGAAGTAGACATGCAGTAACGACACTCACCATTTGGTCGGCAAGGCGGGTAGTACTTGGGATGTCAAGACACTTGGCTTTTGGGACGGACTTGGCCACAATCGGGCCAAGAAGCTGCATCGTCAGATATTCGTAGTGCTGCGAGCGACCCCACGCGTCAACGGTTGGGATAGCTGGATGACCCTGGAGGAGATTCAGCGCGTAGGCTTCGCGACGGAGCATCGGGTTCGCGATATGCTTGGTGACATGCTGTTTTTTTGACGCGGAGTAGACGGTGCCTGAGACTCAGTTAATTGGGAGAGGTGGAAGATAGATGAGAGAGAGCACCCAGGCCACCGTTTGCGAGGGCGGCCTCAGGCGCTCCTAACTTTGGTTGCCAATTGAGGCAACTCAACGCTAGCAGGCCATCGAAAAAGGTTTTGCATGGCCCCTGGTGACTGGTCGCAACATTGAATCGATGTGCATCGAGGCGTGCGTGATACATTATCTCGGATGTACTACTACAGTAATAATATAATGATTCATGACGAACCCTTGCCTTTGTTGCGCCGACTACGCCGAAGCTCGCCCTCCTGCGGCGGCGACTCGGATTCGGCGACCGACGTCTTGGCTCGCTTCTTCGAGCCCGAACCGCCACGTGAAGCGGCGGTAGTGCCTTCGGACACAGTAGCCGAGTCGTCGACCTCCAAATCTCCGCGGGCGCGCTTCAAAGATTGCTCGACCATGCGTTGGTGTAAACTAGGAGGTTGGGGCTTCGCCTTCGGCTCTGGCTTGAAGGGGTCGACGTGAGGGACGTGGAAAGGGAGAGCCTTATCATCTTTAGGCCATCCGGGCGCGGCCACCTCATCATTGAATATGCGCAACATTGCTGCGTGGGTGATGGTGACCGGGTTGGAAGGAATCGCATACTTCGACGTCCCGACCGTGGGGGGGTTTTGTGCGAGGGCGGCGAATCGCAGGCCTTCCGCCAATTGGAATAGCGGCACCTCGATGGCGACAGGCGACACTTTGTTGAGCCAGCTATCTTTGGAGGCGTCTTCGTGGTCATCAAAAAGTTTGCTGCAGGCGAGGTATCCACTGGGGTGTGTATGCGCAGTGTGTCGGAGAATGATCCAGATAATAAGCCAATAAAAGCTTTCGAGGTCATGCCCAGCATTATGGCGCACCGGCACTCCCTGCGCCATTAATTCAAGGGCCAAAAATGGAAACGTTCCCTGGAAAATCTCAGGTTGTGTATAGGTCCGTTGAAGAGATGACATACCGTCCTGTCCTTTAGACTTTTCTCGATATTGTCATATCTCACGTTCGCTTCCGTGCGTTCGGGGAACCACCGATTGAAATTGTCCAAACCCTCCTCGGTAAACTCGGCGTAGTCCCAGTCGACGAGGAAGGCCCTTGGGTCCATCCCTGCTTCCGTCACTTCTTTGAAGAGTACGTTTCCCTCGCTGACGTCGCGGTGTAACACGCCGGCCTCGTATGCAATCTGGTGATCTAAAACTCGTGTTAATGTCGGCCATGAAGAACGCACAGCAAGACATACGTTCAATGGCAGTCTGGAGAGCCTTCGCGAGAATCTTGGTGGACTGGAAGTTGTTGAGCGCGGCGCCCACCGGAGTCAACAGAGATCGCATGTGACAGCGCTCGAGCTCCGCGTTCTTGTGGCTATTCGAGCAAGTTATATGCAGATCGGGACTGTGACCGAGCTGCTTCGTCGCGACCGACAAATCGAGGCTCCCGTGGCATTTAGCCATCCCTTTCTCCACCATGTCGATCTCATGCTCCTCGCAATGTTTTGCTATCACGTCATAGAAATCGATTTCGGGTCTGCGACACGCCTGGCGCCAGGCGTCTTTCAAGGCGTAGATGGTGGGGATACCCTTCTCGGCGTCCTCCTTTAGGATGACGCGATATACGAGGGTGGCACGGCTGAACAGTCCGTCCGAGGTCGAAAGGGGGGGACCGATGGTAAAGCACGTAACGACGTCGGAAACACGGCTGCCGTCCTCCTCCACGCGCGAGCGGGCGGCCTTGATCCAGAGGCTGTGCTCGGTTGCTTCCAGCAGTGGTAATAAATCTTTGTACGCGCTGTTTCTGCAAAAAGCGGCATACATCTGTTGCTTCTCCGCCTTGGATGGGGTTGACACTGTCTCGTCCTGGCCGTACATGGCGATGTCGCTGTCTGTCGGGTTGTATAGGCGCCAGAAGAACGTCGGAAAGATCGTATTTTCCTCAATCCAGTTGAAGGCGCTGCTGGCTCTGAAACCAGCACGATCAAATCGAAATATGCGAGCGCGGTCGAACGCAAAAACGGCGACAGTATACACAACGCAGCTTCGGGATGCCATTAGCAAATTCCGGCCGCTTTTAGCGAGCTGAACAAGCGCATCCCGAGACTCGTCGGACTTCTTGATCGCGCCTTCGTCGTCAAATACGTCGGTCCTGTGCTTCAACTCGATGACCGTCCCGGCGTGTTGCCACCCCCACTTCTCCGGGGGCGCATCCATCCCAGGATGGCTGGACACGACGTCCGGTTTGGTGTAGTGAGCCTCATCGAGAGCGTCGAACTTGGTGTTGTGGGTGTCCTCGATTAAAGGTCGGTTGCTGTCGTCGAACGCGGACACGACCTCCTTTAGGTATTCAATCTTCGTTGAAACATGATGAGCACAGAGGCAAGATAGATAGGCAGTCACTTACCAAGGGCTTGGACACAGCATTTTCATTCTTGGGGGCATTGCGCAGTTTCTTAGCTGCTGTTGTGGCAGCGTCATGCAGTTTCTTAGCTGCCGCCAACTTCTCGGCAGAGGCTTTCACGAGCTTGGTAATCCCCCTCTTAGTTTCGGTATCTGGCTTCGGCATATACTTCTCCAAAAAGCCGACGATGGGTGTTACTCCGGCAAAGTCGTTGCTGAGCATCTCGATCCAAACACGTTGTGCTTCAGGGGCGTCCTCTTTCCTCGACTGGCGGTTGTTAGACTGAAGGAGCAGCGTATGACCGGCCTTTCTTGAATGAGGGGTGCTGAGGGACTCAGTGGCTGGACGACTGGGTGGCGTAGACGGCGGCTCGGCCTGGCCACGCGAAACGTTGGTTGGAGACTCGGGGTCGTGAGGGGGGAGAGTCTGGGCGGTGTCGGGGGACGACGGGCGCAGGGGACTAGAGTGGCTCATGTTGGCACGAAAGAAAGAAAGAACCAAGCCTTGACTTACCAATATACTGAGTACGCCCACAAACCAAAGCGCGGTCTCTGAGAACAATGCGTGACCCAGGCCACCCATCACTGCCATCAGTGACTGATCGCGTTGAGTTGCCCAAAACGGAAATTGAAGTTCCCGCTTACACGTTAGCGCGGTCACTCGTGGCAGAAATCACCGCCACGAGCTGGGTACGTACGGATGGTGGAAATTTCCCTCGAGTTTTATGCAAAAATCCGACCGGGATTTGAACACTTCAAGTGCAGTATCACCGGAGCGCATTGATGAATGTTCAATCACTTTACCAAAGCGTCGAGACGAGGCGCTAGTCAATGATAACCTCTCTCGTTTCTCAACGAGGTTACGGACATTTTCAATCATGAGCTCTTTACGAAAGGTTGAACGTGCAAAAGGAACGTTCCTTCACCGTTGTTTGTCAAAGTTTGAGTAAACTGAGCTTATGTCTAGCAGGCTTGCAGAGCAGAGGCCCTCTGAGCCATTCTATGGAGTACAAATTTATACAAATGAATTCATTTATTGAGTAGCGGCGGAAAGTTCATGGGGCACACGAAATGAGCGTGTTCAAAATCAATTGATTGAGTGGCCTTGAACTTGAGCTGAGGGTGGTTTTTGGCGTGCTATTGGTGGGTGGGAGACAGTGCGAGGTCTAGACCCGATGTTCAGATTCTTTGAGCTTCAAGTTCGCGCAATTCGCGGCAACAATTAACACGCTCACCGCCACCGTGACCCCGGGCCATCAGTGACTGATCGCGTCGAGGTGACCGGCCCTCGGACCGCTTTATTGGAACTCCTAACTCTTACCGTCACCAGCTGAATCCTCCAACCATATCGTCCTTGTTGGTCCCCCCCAGCGCCCCGCGCCAAGCAGATCCGGCGCTTCCCGAGCTCGAAACCACCGATACTGTGGACATTTACCATCCAGCGGTCCGCGAGGGAAGACCCATTCTTGCCTTCCAAGCATACCCCTCCGCGCCAGGCCGCGATGATTTCGGCGTCCTCTTGGGCGTCGTCCTAGACGGCTGCTACATTGTGTCAGGCAACAAACGGGGACACCTTCGCCGCTTTGACCCACCGAACGAGCCGGTCACCGCCAACGATTCCGACCCGGATGCGCTGCTAGTGCAAGGAGAGTATATTTTCGTGATCGGGACAGAAGAGTATGCCGTCAACGCATTCAGGATTCTGCCTCTGACATTCTCAAAGGCCGTACGACGAAGACTACCCCCTCTGCCCCTCCTTTGCCCACTGGATACCCCCTGTCGATATCCCCGCCCGTTGGAAGGGGCCAGTGGTCACCCGCGCTACACTCTCGCCGATCAACGCCCTCAAAGTCAGCGTGGCGGTCAAGACACTAGACGGAGTTTGTATCGTGACGGGCGCTGCCACGGGTCTTGAGTCGAGCCACCTGGTGCCCAAATCGGAATCGGACTGGGTACGTTCCGAGAGCGTTGTCGTCGTTCGACACTCAAATCTGACCCGGCGCAAATCCTAGTTCGAAAAGCACTACCGCGTGCTCAAGAAATATGAAGGGACCGGCGCTATGGACCTCGATTCTCCGCTCAACGCGGTGGCGCTCCGTGCAGATCTGAATGGGGGGCCCGACCAAGGCCACTTCGTATTTGCACCATTTGGACAGTGCATCCTTTCAGTTTTCCTTCAGCCCACGGGCCGAGACCTTGCGCACATGTATCACCTCAAAGAGGTCAGGATGCCGGCGCGAATCTTCCGCGGCTTTCTCTTCGTACGCTTCGCTTGGAACGTCTTCAAGTTCTCGGCCCCTGGGCTGGCGCAGGCCGCGGCCGCGATCGACGGCCGCACGGCCGGCGGAGGCTCCTTGAAGCGGAAAGGCGCCGACGAGGCAGGCGGCCACGCAAAGAAGACCAAGATGGACGGCGACGGGAGCTGGGAAGACGTCGCATGCGCCGACGACAGCGACGACAAGGATAGCCTCCCAACCGAGGACTGCGGCGCCGGGAAACGGGAAGACATCGGAGGCGCCGACGACGAGGAAGCGGACCTCGCTATGTACGAAGCTCAGGACGCGGCGCTCACGGGTGAGTACCGCCGCTCTCGCTCGACCGACTCACGAGCCTCCTCACAGCTTGCGGCTACCTCACCGTTGACGATGTGGCGGCCGGGCGATACCCTGGGTTCTCCAGGATCAAGCGTCTTGTGTTGGACTACCGGCGGGCCCACCCGGAGGTCTCCGCGCGGGTGAGCGGAAGAGACGGAGGCGAGGGAGCCTGAAGGTGGCCGTTCAGCGGTCCTCTTATGTTCTTCGTTATTTCGGTGGTATACCCGCAACCGCCGCCGGACTGTCTCTCACCATCCGCCGCGATGAATCAGTCACAATACCATACATAACGCGACGCGCAGAACCCAAGCCTGGGAAATGTATAGTCGCTCGTTCTGGACACTTGCGCTCTTTTCACCCAAACTCTCTCACGTGTTCCTAGCTGCATTTTTCCTCGCCTTTGATTTCGCATTTTTCTTCTGTCCTCTTGAGAGCTTCTGTGGGGCACTCGTAGAAGGCACATTTTCGCCGCGTGCAAGGCTGGTAGAAGTGTCTTGCGCAGCCGACGTTGGACCGACGCGGGGGCTGGACACTTCATTCGCCACAGCCGGTGTTGTTTCGAATGTGGGGTAACAGTATTCAAGGACTTGTGTGCTCTTCAAGATTATCCGCGTTATAAGTAGTCGATCATCGCCACGCAGGGAAAACAACACACCGGTCCTTTCAAATTCCTTCTCCCCAATCGCTTCCAGCCCGGAAAGTCCTGCGGTTTCGCGGCGAGGGTCTGAGCCGTTTTGAAAATTTCCGAGTTTCGCCCATGATACAATGCATAACAGTCACGGCAGATCTCCTCCCATTGCCGCGCACTGGTCGCATCGCCGTAAAACGTGCATAGCTCGAACGCTTCGTGCGCGCGAGAGCCGACTTCGGAGGTGAACCCTTCCTCGCAGATGATGATGATCTGCGTTTCCAGATCTTTCAGCACCTGGAGGGGGTTCTGGAGAATAGGAAGCATGGAAAAATGGAGAGGGAGGCAAAGGACAAAATTATTGTAGGCAAAGATGCGCTGCCTAGATGCGTATCGCTCTGCAAGAGGGCGAGTGCATCCTTTGCAAGAGCACTCGAAACCGAATTTTTTGGGAAGATAGATTGGAGGATCTTCGTAACTGGCCATGTTATTCGTGTAAGAGACCTCAATTTCCTGCCCCTCGTGAATTTCCTTGATGGCGCGGAGCTCTGAGACCACCATGATCGTCACAAAACGATTGCAAGGGGCGAGATATCCACGTACCTTCTTCCTTCGCGCTCTCGTTCCAAATGTAAACGGCATTTGGACTTGCCTTTGGAGAATAGCAGGTGTGATTCACGCGGCATATCGTCGGGCAGAGGCCGAAGACGTCGTCTCCGCAGGGCGTAAAGTGCTTGAAGCGTCCAATAATCGGATCCTCATCGCGCGCGCAGGGGAACGACAGCAAGAACAATAAATCCGCTTCGGTGAGACGAGACAAGGCGTCGAACATTTCATTATTGGCGGGCATAATAATGAGCGGCTTTTCTGAGATGATCAACGTGCCGCGGGGGATTCGTTCATTAGCAATGACGCCTTTGCCCTTGCCTGGAATGTCGACAATGGAGATGTGGGGGAAACTGGGGCCGGGCATCTTCGCTGGAGTCAGTGGACGAAAGAGGGCCGGGGCTGGACTATTGCAAGTGTGCCTGCAGGCTCAGAGCTGGAGTTCTGAATATAGTACGAGCTTCAGCGCCTATGCGAAGCATGTCACGAGCCGGTGGGTTGGAGATAGGTCGCCTGCCTTTCAATACAACATTCTGAGAAGTCGGCATAAAATCGGTCGCATTGGCAGCGGCGATCTCCTGGATTGATTCTCTTGAAGCTGGGGATTTGCCCTAGACGGCTCTTCTTGTGAGACTGGGAGAGCACATAAACTTCGCGTGAAGCAAAATGATTCAAGCCGGGAAGGGTGGAGTGGGTGAAAGGCTGATACAATTTCTTCAAACGCCGCCGTCAAAGCGACGGCTTGTTCGCCGTGTTGGTACAAGTGCGTGGAGATCACGTGCAATCGTCACCTTGCCGAAGCATCCAAACAGGACCAACTAACGCGACGCATCTTCAACGATTGACGCGCCGTGCACCTACTGGACGCATGCGACGGCGGGGCCTAGGCTTTTTTTCAATCCTCCGTATGCACAATTCAGCCCGAATTTATTGACGTGACGCGCATGCGTGGGTAGGAATACATTTACAAAATTACGACTCGCGTGACCTGACTATCACGACGTCGCGAGCACCGTTACACCTGAACTCTGACCTGTGTTCTTAGCCGCTTCTTTCTTCGCCTTGGCTCTCGCATTGTTCTTCTGTCCTCTGAAGAAATGATACGTGAGAGCGAAACACTAGCTTGTTTGTTTACTTAATGGCCTCCGTTGACGCTGCAATTTTAGGAGGGGGGTGTGCACTATATAAAACTCCCATCCACCGAAGGAATTACGGAAAAGGCTCGTATAGCGCTCCCCCGATTCAATTTTTGCTTGCACTGTTATTTGCCGCAGTCGTCGGACGCGATCTGCATGATGCCGTGCAGACATGTCAATAGCGGGTGTTTGAGGTCTGTGAATATGAATATCAACACCCAGGATATCCAAAATCCCTGGATGAGGCACAATCAGTTATTTTGTAGTAGTAGTAGTGTTTCGCTCTCACGTTATTTGACCAAATTTGGCCTCTCAGAAAGAATGTGCTCGTTCTCGACGACGACACCATGGAATCACACAATTCATTGTACGCAGGTAGCCCAGACACAGTTCTACAATCCCAGATAGATTTTCCGAGCCAATTGATGTTGCGAGACTAACGTAACCGCCATTGACACCTTCCTTGAGCGTTTCGTTAGTGGGCTAGTGACTGTAAACCAAACGAATTCCTTCTTACTTTTGGAAGCAATTAAATTCAGAAGGACGAATAGGCCGGCGGTTCATCATTAGGCAGTCCCTGGGCCCAAGGACTAGTTTCAGGTGCCTCTCGCCGCCGCGGCGCCCTAATCTGGCCCTCCATCATCTTGATTTCTCTCACTTCATCACTGTCTCCCCGGGAAGCCACGGTAACAATCGACCTCGATGCCGAGTCCCCAAGCGTCAACTCTTCCAGCTCCCGGTTGATTTCGTCCGTTTGCCGCTCAAGTTCCATTTGGCGGGCGTGGCGCAACTGAGACTTGATCCGTGCTCTCTCGGGTGACGAAAGGGGGGAGGCAGGAGCAGGATAGAGCGGTTCATCATTAGAATATCCGCCCGCCGACATCATGACTGCGCCGCTGGGCAGCCTGGTCACAACCGTGCGCAGGTGGGTACTGCTTGGGTCCGGTGCGTATTGTGACCTGTGTTGTTCAATTGTGGGAGAATGCTGGGCGAGATCGTTGGGCAGTCGCCTATGACGCCCGTCCCGACGACGACGACAGAAACCAAGCATACCAACGGCTACAGCGAGCATGATTACTCCACCAATGATTATACCCGCAAGCCCACCGACGGGAATGGAGCTCCTGGTTGAGGTTGATGGAGGTGAGGAGGAGCTTCCGGCGCTAGCTGTTCCAGCAGAGGTTGTAGCCCCACTGGAGCTGGAGGGTGCACTGGAGCCGGAGGACAAACTGGAAGGTGCAGGTGTGACAGCGGAGGGCTGATCTTTCGTCGCAGAACTCTTGGCGGATGAGCCAGTTCTCGAGGAAGAAACTCCACCCTTTTGACATGCTACAGCTCCATCCGAATCACGAACTGAAAAACTCATGAGCCGAGATTGAAATCCGAGTCAAAGAAACCACCAACAGCATGACTGGCCAGTTGCTTCGAGGTCAAGGGAAATTAGATTGCACTCAAAGCCTCTGTACAAATTGACGTACGGCAACAACCATTGTCATTCGGACAACCTTCGAAACCTGAGGCGCATTGTTGGCCTGATCCAGTGCAGGTCTCTCCCTTTGGACAGCACCCTATCCCAGCGCAGAATGTGCTGAAGGGGCCGACACAATGAGCAACCTCGATTCTGTGGATCACCGACATACCCTGCGGCACAGCAGCCTCCACCTACATCATCATGAACAACATGAGAAGATAGAGGGGCGGGAAGACGGACCTTCACAGCAGGTTTCCTCGGTGCTGCAGCACCCGGTCTTGTTGCATAAGTTGAATCCAGCCCTGCAAGACTGGGGGGACTGCCGAGAGAAAAGGAGACCGCGAATGATCGTCTCCCCGGGCCGGGGCCGTTGAATGAAAGGCTTGAGCGGGGTCAGGCGTGCCGCAGGACTCGAAGTATCCTTTGCACCACAGGAAGAGCCCAACAAGAGCGCCGCGAACAAGAACATCCGGGGGAGGGACATCATTTGGGAGGGGTCGTTAGGTACATCGCTATGCGCGCCGCTCTTAAAGCTCCGATCGCTTTCAAGACATGATACTTAAGCTTGCTGCTCAGCGCATGGAGCGTTACGTGGTAATTACATTCTTTTCTGGATAGCTGTTAACAGACCACTGGGCGAAACGGAATATGGACATATTGGCATCACCCGAATTTCACTGGAAGATTTTTATCATCGTGCAGCGTGATGTCGCCAGTGGTATTACCGCACCCAAGCCCAAGCCCAAGCCCAAGTTTTCCGAGCTCGTGAAACAAATTAGGGAAAGTCAAAGCGGTCAGGACGGACAGATTCTGGCTCGAGTCTCAACTCGATTTTCGGATCGATTCTTGGTCGAGAATCCGTCGAGAATCGACGCTGAAGCAGAATCGACGAGAATCAACGTTCCTCCTCTGGAGGAGGAACTGCATCAGAATCGTCGATTCTCGCATCGATTCTTGCCACATCGATTCTGATAGTCAAGAATCGACGCCAGAATCCACTGCAGAATCGAGTGCCGAATCAGGTCGGTCAGAGTTGGGTGGATTCTCATCCGATTCTGCTCATCGATTCTGACAAGAATCGAGTTCAGAATCGAATCAAGAATCGGCCCTCTCTGACCGCTTTGACTTCCCCTAATCCTGGTCCGAAAAATGGACCTCAAGAATGAAAGTTCGAAAAAGAGATGGTGCTGAAGTACAGAGGTGCAGCTGCAAGCGGGAAGGAGCGCTGTCTTGAAGCCGAGAATCATTCGCCAGCGGTCCGGATATCGATATCCAAAACATCATTCCTGAGGTGAGATGGACGTCTTGTCGAAATAAGCGCGTTCAAAGTCCAACAGCAGACGAGAATCAGCAAGACAAAGCCCGCGCGGCGTATCTCGTTAAGTTAATGGAATCCCTGTCCTTGCCAGGATGCCGTAAAATATGCCTAGCTGTCGTAGTAGGGCCGTCAGCACGAAGAGCGGTAAAAAAGAAGAGAAAAAAAGGGAGCGTAAGATAATAATGAGCATCCTTGACATCCGAGTTGCCTGGATCGCGCTCAAATCTAACCCGCAAAAATTCGAGGGTGGGGTCCAAGGTGGCTCTGGTCAAGTTTCATAGTGGTTGTGATGAGTTGTGATGTGAATCTAATCTAGTACGTCATGCTGTGGCAGGCTGTGGCGCAGTCAAATTACAACCACCGCTTGCTTCTCTCTCCCATGAAACGCACGCCCGCCCAAGGCTACGCCCCGGTCCCCAGCACCTCCACCCTCGCTGTCCCCTCCCCAAACACACCCACCGTTTCTCCCCGGAACTCCATCCTAAACAGCGTTGCAACAGGCGAAATCGGCGCAGGATATGGCCCGTATTCCTATCCCCAAAACCGTGACAGTGTCTTCAGCAACTCTCGCTTCAGCAATGCTGCATCCATAGTCAATAGTGCGGCGTTGACCCGCTCAAACACACAGTCGGTCTCGCCGCAACTATGGGACACAGATCCGGACATCGACGACGCCCTGCATGACCCAAATCGCAGCGACCGCTCGTGGACCCCGTTTTCCCTCCGCGGCTGGGCGAACGCAACCGCACTCATTGTCATCGTCGGCGGCCTCATCGTCCTCTTCGCGGGCTACCCTGTCATCGCCAGTTTCAGCCTGGGAAGCTCCACGCTCGGCGCATTTAACCTCGGTGGCATAAACTCGACGGGACAGGTACCAGACCTGCCGGGTATGCCGTTGCTCATCGACGCGGACACGCCCACCTCGGCATACTCGCGCACAGGCATAACCGACAAGAAGAAGTACAACCTCATCTTCAGCGACGAGTTTAACACCGATGGACGCTCATTCTACCCCGGCGACGACCCTTATTGGTGTGTTGATATTCTATGGCATTAATCTCCCCCCCTCACATCCTCCAGGGAGGCCGTCGATCTGCATTACTGGCCAACAGGGGACCTCGAGTGGTACGACCCTGGGGTACGTGCCTAAAATACCCGCCAACAAAATACTCACACGTTCCAGGCTATAACCACCAAAGACGGCAAGCTCGTCATCACCATGACTGAGCAGCCCAGCCACGACCTCAACTTCCAGAGCGGTGGGTCTCTCGCGTCTCGCTTCGACGTCTTCTGACAGCCTCAGGCATGCTCCAATCCTGGAACAAGTTCTGCTTCACCACGGGCTACGTCGAGGTCGCGATCAGCCTCCCGGGCACCCCTCTGACCCCCGGCTTTTGGCCCGGAGCGTGGACGATGGGAAACCTCGGCCGCGCGGGCTACGGCGCGACGACCGAGGGCATGTGGCCGTATACGTACGACGCGTGCGACGTCGGGACCCTCAAGAACCAGACCGCCAAGGACGGCACACCTGCTGCGGCTGCGACGGGCGGGAAGGGCAAGGCGCTCAGCTTCTTACCCGGCCAGCGCGTCTCGGCATGCACCTGTCCCGGCGAGGACCACCCCGGCCCCGACGTCTCCGTCGGCCGCGGCGTCCCCGAGATCGGTGCGCCCCTTCCCTCCCCTCCCCCCGCCCGCGCTGACTCTTCTCCGTGCAGACATCATCGAGGCGCAGGTGGACGTGTCCCTCTTCGAAGGGCAGGTCTCGCAGAGCTACCAGGTCGCGCCCTTCAACCTCGACTGGCAGTTTGTCAACACGACGCCCGCGACGAGCTTCGTGGACGCGAGCAAGACGTCGTTCAACTCGTACAAGGGGAGCAACCAGCAGCAGGCCGTGTCCGCGCTCACGTACATCCCCGCGACGGCGTACAGCGGGGACGGGTACGCGGTGTACGGGTTCGAGTACTGGTCGGACCCGAACAACCGCGACGACGGGTACATTACGTGGGTGAGCGACGGCGTGCAGAGCTGGACGATGGAGGCCGCGGCCATTGGCGCGGATTCGGCGGTGGAGATCAGCCAGCGGCTCATTCCTGAGGAGCCCATGGTGCGCCCCCTCCTCCACACATGAAATGAAATGATTGGACTGACGAGCGAGCGCGAGCAGTACCTGATCCTGAACCTGGGGATGTCGCCGTCGTTCCAGGCGCAGGACTTCCAGCACATGACGTTCCCGAACCAGATGCTTGTCGACTATGTAAGGGTGTACCAGCGCGAGGGCGTCTCCGAGGGCGCGACGTGCAACCCGTCAAAGTACCCCACTGCGGACTATATTGCAAAGTACGTTCCGTTCCGTGCCCCGTTCCCTCTTTTCCTTCCGTATGCTGATTCGCATCTCCGCCGCCAGCCACCTCGAGGCGTACAGCAACCCGAACTTGACGGTGTGGGCCGATGCCAACTTTACGTTTCCCAAGAACCGGCTGTGGGACGGGTGTTAGAGAAGAGGGCGTAGGAAGGAGTGTGTGTAGGCGCAAGAATGAGTGTGGGCATGCCACGGCGGCGGACGAGTATCGAGTCGAGGGCGCGGACGAGTGCCGAGTCGAGGCGTTTGTGGCGAACGGGTATATCGAGTCCCTCCGCGAACGGGTGCTCGGCGCGGACTTGGTGTGTCGGACGCCGTTGACTGGTGTGCTACAGATATGACTATACTTACGACTGAGACGCACGGATATTCCCTTAATTACCACGCATTAGCATACCATAGAGGCTTGGGTGTATGTACGCATATGGACACGAGTGACGACAATTATGCGGGAATGGATGGTGGACCAGAAGGTGGATGTTTTGGGAAAGGCGGCGCGGGCGCACGTCATTAATTGGCAGCGTGATACGCGAGCATTGCTAAATTGATCCCATTCCCGAGACCTCCATCGCGTGTCTGGTACACTCACTAAACCATCCAAAGGCCAATGACTTTAACAATTGCAATTACGGAAATCCGTACGATACACCCCCACATACACCCCCACCCACTACCACTGGGCGGCCCAGAGAGTGAACTCATATCAAGAATAACTGTACCCTAAGTCAGAAGGCGCCTCAACGGTTAAAAAGAGCACTGACATGTGAGGTTTTGTTCGCCTCCGCTCTCCAGTCGCGGTCCAAAAACGCCGTCACTCTCTTCTCGACGGCGGCTTCCGTCATGTGTTCTGGGATGTAACTAAAGCGATGATGAGACCAGCTTGCAACGAGTAGGATTTAAAAACATTTCGATAGGGTGCGTCATAGCGTCTGCGATGGCTTTCTTGAATGCGGGATAATCCCCGGCGAACACGTTGTACACGTAGGGCGGATCTAGGTCGTTCAGCGCCGTGTTTTGCGAAAGCCATCTATTTCTATTGCTTGGGTCGGCAGAGTCCCACTGTGGAGTTGGTTAGTGGCGGTTTGACGGGCATGTGCATTGAAAACGTGCACTTCTGATCGGGTTGAGGACCGGGACTCCCAAGCACAGCGCTTCAAACACGAGTGGTAGTCTGTGCACAGGGTCAGCGGCAGTTCAAAACGCGAAGCCATTCGTTCGACCCTCACTCTCTTGGATCCCAGAGGCCTACGAGCAGCTTGGATTTGGACATCTCCTGCAGGACACCCTTCTCCGAGAGCTTGCCGAGTTCGACCAGATTGGATGGCACGGATTTTATGCCTTCAGTCTCTGTGTATAGAATCAGACGGCCATCCACCGGATCCAGTCCCGCAACGATCTGGGCCCCCGTTTCCTTCCCGGCGTCCTCGAAATACTCGGGAGGCCATAAGTTGTGCTTGCGGAACAGATATGTCTCCAAACCCGCCATGATGAACGCACGATTGATGCGTTCTTCGGGATCGACGTACGGCGTCGTCGAACGGCACGTCTTTTCGAGGCTGAACCCGAGGTATGTCTCGCCGTTGGGGAACTTTTCGGCTGCGAGAGTCCAAGCGTACCCAAGCGGTGAGGCGGGCTCCTCGTCTGGCACCTGGTTCCAGCTGAACATCTTCCACGCTGGGAAACCCTGCAGGTTCTGCGGCGAGCGCAAGCACCCGCTGATGTCCTTGAAGCATGCTTTCAAGTCGTTGCGATCGAAGATGACGGCCTTGACCTGGCTCGAGAACAGCGCGTACACACTCTTTGCCCACTGCACATCGCCGGGGCTGTGTACATACGACACGTCGAGGCGGTCGAACACGCGGAGAATGGGGCGCTCCTCATTGCGGATTTCAGCCGAGACAAGAATGACGACTGAATGGACGCGTGAATTTCCATCCAAGAACGAAATGTGTCACGTACGCCTCGGTCGCGGTGTGCAATGCGTGTCGTACATGCACCGGATCGTGTCTAAAAGGGCCTTGCGGTTGTGATCGAGTCCTTCCTTGGCAGGAAAGGTCTGTATCAGCTGCTGCACGGCAGCAGTCATCGACTTGTGGTCCAACACGACGTTCTGACTTTCGGTTTCGTCGTGATATGGCGACTTGGCATTCGCTGGTCCCTCTTCGAGGGTTGCGCTGGCAGCTTCTCGGGATGGCTCCGAGTCCTCCTTGTGTGGTTCCGCAGCGTCGACCATGGGAGTGTTCGCACCAGCGGTTTCGTAGGATGGTTTTACAGCGTCGATTATGGGATTATGGGTCGAGGGAGGGAAGTTCCTGTGGGGAGGTTCGGTTTGCAGTGGTACTTCGAGCACCACTTGCGGTTTGCTGAAACGATGGGCCGGCGAGAAGGAGTCGGCATCATTGGGCCTCGTAGATGGACCAGCTGTGTACCAAAACAGGATGGCGAGGCCTGTGAATAGGCCAGAATAGGCCGCGAACCGACGGAGTCGAGCAGGTGCCATCGCTCCCAAAGACCGCTTTTAAATATCCTGAGCGTTAAGGTAAGAGCTCGAGCTCTCGAGCTATGTCTTGGGTACGCTAGGAGCGCGGTTTCGATCGCGATGAGCCCCTCTCGATCTAGGCAGAGTAGATAATTCCCTTGAACCCTCGTGCCTCGGGATATTCCTGATCTGACAGGTATCTTGAGCTCGCGAAAGTTGACCCTGTCTACTCTGCCTCAGAGAGACTATCTCGATCTAACTCTGGTCGTTCTAACAACTGGAGACACTACCACGGTGGGAGGACGACACAGAAAAATCGCGTGGCTACCGTCCACAGATTCCTTCGCTCTGGGATAGAGAACGTCCAGCTTGGAGCCCGAAGAACCATGGAAGTGCTACTGTGCGTCGGGTAGCTTCGCATGCGCGTCGAAACGGGAGCGACAAAAACTGCTAGCTGCTATCGCTGGTGCGAGGGATAGTGGCAGAGACTCCAAGTATGTAGACCAGAGTAAATGTTGTGGAAAAAGCAAGTTACTGATCCGATCATCTTCCAAACTCATGAGCGTCCGTCTATCCTCCCCGGCTGACTACGAGACCTTGCTGGATAAGTATGATACCTGGATGTTCGACTGCGATGGAGTCCTCTGGAATGAGGATCACCTAGTCGAAGGGGTGGTCGATGTGCTGGAACTGCTCCGATTCCGAAGTGTGTCTCTGCCTCTTCAAGCCACTCCAACCCGGAGCTTTGATATGTGCCGCAGAGAAGAAGGTCTTGTTCGTTACCAACAATGCCGCAAAATCTAGGAAAAGCTACAAGGGGAAATTCGACCAGCTTGGGGTTGAAGCGCACGTTGTGAGTAGACTTGCATCGAATCTCCGGGACCAGAAGTGACGCCGAACCAGGACGAAATATACGGGTCGGCATACGCTTCTGCTGTCTATATTTCATCTGTGATGAAGCTGCCGAAGGATAAGAAAGTCTACGTGATTGGGATGAAGGGGCTGGAGGAAGAGCTCCACGAGGAAGGCGTCAGTTTCCTTGGGGGAACGGTCAGCCAATTAAAGCTGGAAAAGTGACATACGGCTACTGATGACGCACAGGACCCTGCTGATTGTACTCTCGAACCGTTTTCTTTGGCCAATTTTACCCTGGACCCCGACGTCGCAGTTGTCCTAAGCAGCCTCGATACCGCCGTCAACTATACGAAGATGTCCAAGGCATTCCAGTATCTTACTAGAAACCCAGGCTGTGTCTTCCTGGCGACTAATGAAGACAGTACGTACCCGGCTGCGGGTGGGATTTTACCGGGTGCTGGAGCCATGAGCGCTCCGTTGCGATACGCGCTCGGAAAGGATCCTTTGAGCATCGGGAAGCCCGCGAGCACGATGCTCGACTGCATCAAAGCAAAGTACGCCCCATTCTCATACCATCGGCGACCAAGTGTTCAATTACCGGCAGAGTCGACTTCGATCCCAAACGAACAATCATGGTAGGCGATAGACTCAATACTGACATCTTGTTCGGCCAGAATGGAGGACTTGCCACGCTCCTCGTTCTCACCGGTGAGAACTGTGCGTTGGAGGTGTACACGGCTAAATGACTCCCATAGGCATCACGACAGAGGCGGAGATCACAGGCCCAAATGCATCGAGCACTGTTCCTGATTTTGTAACGGGGTCCATCGGCGACCTACGCATCCTTGGCAAGTGACTATTAGAGGTACAAAGAATTTAGTACTACTCCGGCTGGCTTTTTAGTTTACCGAGAAGAGATCAATTTGAAGAGTTTCAAGAAATGCGGTGACCTGCGAGATAGAACAAATTGTTGGACACCGTGGGCTGTTACATCTATCATGAACAGTGGACGGAAGGTTCAGCTTCGAATGCATTTCAACTGGTAGAAAAAGACCGGCATATGTAAACGGCGCGTTCTTTTCATTCTTTTCAATCAGTTTTTCGTAAGTCAAAATATCTCGTCCCCGCGATATCCAATTGCTCTCGCCACAGCGGCCTGACGCTGTCGAATGCGGTGGGGCAACTGAATACCATACCCAGCACCGTATGCGGCGAGTTCAGCGACGTTCAAGGCTTTGATGTCGCCAAGGTTGCGCAAAGCGGGGAGGTTGTGCTAGTTGACATGAGCTAAAAACTATCAATTCTCGAAGTCGGCTTACAGGGGTCAGAGTAAGATCTTGGAGTGCAGGTTTCCCGGGCGGGTCAATTTTGAAAGGAAGAATCTTGAAAGAAAACTTGCGGCCATCTCCAAGGGAGAAGTTCTCGAGCTAAATGTCACTATATAAATAAAATGAAACTAGAACATGTGGGATACACCAACTTTGAGCTGGTCGACCCTGATGTCATTAACCGTAGCATGAACCGTAGCTACGGCAGTGTGTAGTGTAGCGATAGTATTGAGAATATCTTGCGCCCATAAGGGGGCGACGGCTGCAAAATATAATTCGGAACAGGAAGGGGATGAAGAGAGGCGACGAACCTGCGGGGTTGGACGCCTCTGCCACAGCCCTGGTTTTCGAGAGTCCGGCGCTGGGGGGGGGCAACGAGGACGATATCGGATATGGTTGGAGGAGGCGCTCAGGCTGGTGAGCCGTGACCGAGAGTTATACTTAGGAGCGCGCCGGAGGATCGGTCCGAGGACCGGTCACCTCGACGCGATCAGTCACTGATTGGTCACAGTGGCGGTGACTGATGCGTGTTCTTTTCAGTCTCCGATTGATCTCGCACTATCTCCCGCCCACCACTAGTGCAGCTACAAAGTCGGAACGCCTGCGCCAAGAACCCTTCGCAGATCCTGTCCAGGACGACTCTTCGAGTGCCACTCGACTTTTCAACTTGCCACCGTGGTCCGTTACTCGTCCAAACACGGAACGATATATATGCTCCACGAGAACTTTGTAGCTTTTGATAACATCGCACTTCCCCTCCAATTTAAAAATAGCTGACTCAAACAACTGTCGCCTGTCGCCATCGAGTTGCCGCTGTTCAAGCTGGTCTCTTCGGCGTCGACGCATCGGGCAGCACCAATTTCTGCCATGCCACGGTATTCAATGGCGGGCGCAGTCCAACTTAGTTGTGGACGCGGGATCAACTTTGTAAACCACCGCAGACGTGGGCCAGTCCGGCGTCTATCCATAATCCAACCCAGAAACCTCCTTTTACGAATGACCAAGTCTGCGAATTGGCGGTGAGTCGATGGGTCGGTTTCCAGGTCAATGCGAAGACGTCCTCTACCTCTCTTCCATTCAATACAGCAATAGGCAATTATCCGTTCGCTTATCGGGGACAGGCTGTCCTCGTAATATTGCCGAGCCTTCAAAACCTAGCCATCGGTACGATGTGGGAGACAGATTATAGCGCTCTCACCTCAGTCGGGCCGCGAATCGACAATTCTTCCTCCCCAGCATTTCCACTCAGCGGCGATCGTTTTCTTGTTCAGATCAAGGTCGTTTACTTGAATATTCGTGCACTGGGCTCGTTTCCGCTAGTCACCCACAGCATTGTACTAAGGCCTCATCTCCTGACCAAATTCTGATCTGCGTCCAACCAAGCCGGTGGATTCGTCTCCACCAAAGCGGTTGCCATCAATTCCTAAAAACCAACTTTCTAGCTACCGCAGTGTCACCTCTTTGGATTCGCCTGGGAATTATGCAACACGCTAGCGGTAAATGTGTGTGTGTGCGTTTCAGCTCAAACAGGGACAGCTGCATGGCCGGTCGAAACGCTGGCAAGACGCCCAAGGTCTCGGAGGAGGAGGACCCATGACGTTCGTTTGCCACACGTTTTAATTCTGATAAGGCGCCATAGACTTCTTGAGAAAAAACTGGGACCGTTAGCGCAAAGATTGTAGTCGGGCCAATCGGCGACTAACAACCTTGTCGATGTAGGTTCATTCCATGGATTTTGTTTAGGAATTTAGGGTCGAAACAGAGGGTTTGTCTTACAGAAACGACACGAGCAGCATGGTCCTGGCCATCGCAGCGCACTCCCAAAACATTTAAATGTAGGGCCATTCTCAGGCTATTCTGTCAGGCGTAGCAATGTATACAATCCTCCCTTTTTTCGCCATCCTCGCCGTCTTCCTCCCTGCCGTGGTCACCAAGTCCACCGATGGCATCGTCACCGTCAACAACATGGTCCTCAACCCAGCGGCTGGCCAGGACATCAAGCTAGAAAATCTTGGTGTCCCAACTGGACCTATTCGCGTTCGCGGCCTGCACATGGGCTCGACATCGATTCAACTACTCTCAATCTGTACAACTGTACTTTGACCGGTCGGTGCATCATTAATTCGTCGACTACCGCATTTAACACGCTTTAGGTTTCCTGGACGATCGTCGCATCGTCGCAAAGCCCACTATCGTATTCAGCAGGTGTGCAGGTGGCGAGGCTTGCGGCAGTGGAGTTATGGGAGCCGAATGTAAGTGGGACGATGAGCTCGAAGTGGTTAGCAATTTAGCATACATGGCTGAAGGAATTCAACAAGCCTCGAGAATGTAAATGATGGTAAAAACAAAAATCTAATCAGCCTTCTGCCATGTTCGCCGCCTGCTCGGGGTTCAGTAGCTTCTCCTCTTGCTCATTCTGAACGTGGTAGCCGATGCTCCTCTTGCACGCAGTCGAGGAACGTAGAATATGCGCGCTTGCGATTCAAATATTCACCATCACGGCAGCTTCCAACCAAACGCTTGGCTCACTCTTGGCTCTGCCTCATCACAAGCACTTCTCACTATGACCCTCTATCTGTACGAGCTACCTACGACGGGCGCGGTCTCGTTTTCCGATTTCTGCACAGACGCGAGCTCCGACAAGCTCTACACTAGCCACATCTCAGAAGCGACCCAATCCCGCGCCAATCTGCGCGCCGTGCTAAAGGAAAGCAAGCGCACACAGGACGGGGAGAAGGACTATCTCAAACTCGTCAAGATCCTGGATGACTACCTCCCCAGGCTGCGCGGCATCATGGTCTGTGTCGCCCACAACGAGATCGAGCTCAAATCGGAACCCAGTACGCCTGCCGTTGGCAGCTCCATTCCGCGCTGATGCGATGCACCTAAAGTATTCAGCTGGCGGACGACGCTGTCCGCGAACCTGTTCCACACCTCACCCCGCCAGTCGCTCCCGTCCCTCCACGCAGACTACGCGTATTCTCTCCTTACCCATGCCTTCGCGCTCTCCAACCTCGCGCGCTCCAAGGTCGCCGCGCTGGGCGCATACGAGCTCGACCGCGCGATTTCCGATGCGGACCGCAAGGCGAAGGAGACGCAGCTGACTGTCGCGGCGGACTTGCTTTGTCGCGCGAGCGGGATATTCTCGTATATAAGTGACACCGTGCTCGTCGACTGGGAGAGCGCGACTCCTGCGCCCACGTTTGCTAAGCCGCCTGACGTGAGCCGGGAAGTCAACAATGCGCTAGCCAAGTGCGCCTAATCCTTCCTTTCCGCTTGCTCCACTAACCCACTGCCCCAGATCCGCCCTCGCCGACGCGCAGACCCTCGCCATCCGCAAGCTACTCTCCAAGTCCGCGTACGACAGCAACGTCGCGCCGGGGCCGCCCCTCCCGAAATCGCACCCCTCCCCCGCGCTCCTCGCGAAGCTCCACCTCGAGTGCGCGACGCTCTACTCGTCTGCGCGGGCGCTCGCGGGCGAGATCGCCGCGGACCTGCGCCGGCACCTCGGCGACGCGAGCGCACTGCACGCCGCGCTCGCGCGCAAATGGCTCGGCGTGGACGCGGGCGAGGGCGACCGCGGCGGCGACGCGGTGGGGTTCCTCGTGTGGGCGCGCAAGGAGCTCGAGGACCTCAAGGGGCGCAAGGCCGAGCTGGAGGGCGTGGGCGTCTTTTTGAAGCACTACAAAAAGGTCAACGACTCGGTGCGTTTCCCTGGTTTGGTTGTGCGGGGGTGCGCTTACGCGTTGGTGTTGGACTTGGCAGCTGCATTTCCAGCCGGTGCCGACGCAGGCAGAGCTGCAGGCGCGGATACCTGCGGGGCGCCAGGCGCTGGGGGCGAAGGCGTTCGTGCCGCCTCAGCCGGCGTTTGGGCCGGGATCCACCGAGGACGTGCGGCGGAGAGCGGAGGCGCTCGAGTTGGACGGGGAGGACGAAGATCAGGGCCCACGAGACGCGCGGACCGCCTCTGGGACGTATGCGGGTGCTGGGTCCTACTTTTGAGCGCCAGTCATTTAGATTGTATTTCGTCTCCGCACTCTTGTATCAAATACGTTATATGTATTCCGTGCACAATATATAGTCAGCCGGATCGAAACGATCCCGTGGACTCTCGTAGAGCAGTATACGCTGAGGACATCTATGCGGGCTCTTCTCAATCGTTCGTTCACAAGTCTCGTTTGCGGGAGCAGTTCAATACATAGTTGCACAGTAGATGGTATCTAGTCGATTATACAAGAGATGAGACATTACAAGGACAGTCGAATGCGGAATCAAATCCCCTGCCAGTGATAAAGCACCGTGCCCTAATATGCGCGTCAGTCGTGACAATCGAGAGCACGAAGAGACCACGCACCGTGCTGCTGTTCTTCTGCACGACCTTGCGGTTGACGAGCGCAATGAGGCACTTGTTCACGCGCGCCTGCGACAGGTCTGGCGGCGAGATGAGGTCCGTTACTACGTGCTGTTAGCACGGATGGGAAGAGAAAAGCTTCGGGCGGCACACGTTTAGCGGTTTGGGCGGGGGCGTTCAGGAGCCCTTCTATCACGCCTTCCATGTTTCGGCGGAGGTTCTAAGAGGCGTGAGGAGTGGGCCGTAAGCGCAGGATGCATACGCACTGGGTCGCTGCCGCGGAATTCAAGCGGTAGACAGGAGATGATTTTCTCAATCTCGATCTGGGAGAGATCAGTCTGACGTTCATAAAAAATGGATACAGGCAGCGCACGCTCCGCTCTTTCTTCTCCTTCGCCGTGAGCTTGGGCTTGCCGGGCTTCTTCTTCGCGCCGGGCTTAGACGACGGCACGGACGCGTTGGTGGTGGTAAGCCCCGCGTATGTGATGTCCATCTCCGTCTGCTCCATCGTCTTGGTCAGTTCAGCCTCGCGCGCGGCGGCGGCGGCAGCTTGCGCCTGACGCATCGACTCCATCGCCGCTATCGCGTCGCGCTCTACAGCAGAAGTCAGCACGCCGCAGGATTGTCCGGCAGGGCACGAACATGCCTGCTCGGCGTTTCGCCAGCTCGAACGACGCGTCCGTCGGGGCCTGCGCGCAGGGTCAACCCAGCGTTCAAAGACAGACAGGCGACGCGCACCTGAGGCCAGTCGGCTGTGAGCGCGTTCATGTTCATAACGTAGAGCCAGCTGGCGAAGGACTCGTTGAACGTCGCCAAGGACTCGCTGAGTTGCTTCATGCCCTCGACGTTCGCCTGCAGCATCTCCGTTTCGTCTGCGAATTCGGAGACGGCGGCGTCGAGAAACGCGAGACCAGACGACTGCTCATCCGGGTCCGACGCGGAAACGGCGAAGAGGGAGCCCTGAGAGACACGCCGTAGAGGCGTTCGAGGCATGTTGTGTTTGAAATTGAATCCAAAATTATTGCCTTCCCGATACAACAAGTGCAAACATCATATAGCATGCTTTGACCGATCAACACAATATTAATACAAGTAGCAGCACCTCCCCAGTTTATGTAACAGTAGCAGCAGCAGTACTCGACGCCCCGACGGCTTTGGGCATTTTCTTGTCCCCCGTCGCGAGCTGCTCGAGGTCAGCCGGCTTGAAGTAGTGCGGCGCAACTGCAAGCAGGTTAGACCAAGGAGATAAAGATCGTGCGCAGTAACGCACCTTCGAGCAGCCATGCCGGTTTGATTTCCATGACTTGTCTATCAGTGAAGGATGAGTGGGGTCAAGTCAGCAGAGCCGCATAACATACCGCATATATGACTTCGAAGTCATCACAAGCTCATAGTACAGGAGCGTCTTAACCGGGGGCTGGAACTGGAACAGACTTGAAGACGGGTGTATGTACACCGTGTGGTTCGTCTTGAGCGTCCGATATGAGTCCCCGCTCTTCTGCAGCTGCGCCTGTCACCGCTCATCAGCAACGACCAACGCAAAAGAAGAAAGGATACGAACAGTGTTGTAGAAGTACCCCGCCGTCAGCGCCTTCTGTACTGGCACAATGTCATTCGAGTTGGGATTCGACTGCACAACGACCTCGACGCGCTCACACAGCCCCGCCAGCTGGTCTCGGATATCCCGCGCCCGGCTGATGCTCTTAAACTGCAGGAACTGCTCGTAGCAGAACTGCTGCGAGTAGTTTGTTTCCGCCCACTGCTCCCACACGTTGAGCAGGGTGAAGTGGTCGCCTCCGGGACGGATGAAATTCTGCCGCGCCTGATCTGCATGCAGCTTCTTGTCCTTCGGCCGATAGAACAACGACCCTGACTCAGAGAGCATCGCGATGATCGTCAAAACCTACGCGTATCATTAGCCCAGGTTTATGGGGGACGTTGGGAACAGCCTACCTCGTCCGTGCATACATACTTCTCACTCGAAATGATAGCCTTGGACAGCATAGGATCCACCGGAAATTCTGCCATCCGCCGCCCGAGCTTCGTCAGTTCGCCTCTGTCGTTCAAGGCCCCCAACGCATACAACAGCTCCAGCGCACGCATGAGGGTCTCCCCCGGCGGCGGGTCCAGAAACTCGAACCCGATCAGGTCGTTGATCCCGAGCGACTTGAGCATCAGCACCGTCATGCCGAGGTTCGTGCGCTGGATCTCGGGGACGGTGTTCGCCTCAAGTTCGTTCGCAAATGCCCACTTCGTGTACAGGCGGAACGCTTTCCCAGGCCCGACACGCCCTGCGCGACCAGCTCTCTGGTTCGCGGACGCACGCGAGCACTGAACAGGACGTCAGTTTCTTCGGCTGGTTGGAAGCAAAAGATTTACTGACCGGGACGACCACGAGGGAGGACATCCCCGTTCTCGGATTGTACGAATTCTGCTTCACGAACCCCGGGTCAATGACGAACACCACTCCGTCGATGGTGATGGACGTCTCCGCAATGTTGGTGGCCAACACGACTTTCCGCGCGCCCTCTGGCGTCGGCTCGAAGATCTTGGCCTGCATTTCGCTTGGCAGATTAGCGTAAATCGGACAAATAATCAGTTCGGCGATTTTGTTGCCCAACGCCCGCGACGTCTCTTGTAAATTTTCGTGACAAGCTTCGATCTCTTCTTGGCCCTGAGACAAAATAATAATAATTAGAGATGATATGTCGCGGAGGTTATCAAGCATACCGTCAGGAAAACCAAAATATCGCCCTTTGGCTGTGTGGTGTGTATCTGGAAGACAGTGGTGATTGCTGCGTGCAGGTAATTGGCCTCAGGCTGAGGGGTGTAATGGATATCAACGGCGAATTGACGTCCGGGAACTAGACAACAATCAGTCGCGCACATAACAATGCAAATCCTTCTCACCATAGAAGGTCGGGGCGTTGTCAAAGTACTCGCTAAACTTTTCCGCGTCTAGGGTTGCGCTCGAGATGAGCAGTCTTAGCTCCGGCCGGAAACGGGCGATATCCTGAATCGACCGCATGTCAACGATCTAAAATGCGTGTCATGAGCGCGGCGACGAACCTTCACAAGGGCAAAGAGGATATCCGTACTCAGCGTTCTTTCGTGCGCTTCATCAATGATCAGCGCGGAGTACCCGGCCAGATCCGGTTCAGTGAGGAACTCGCGCAACAGCATGCCGTCTGTCATGTACTTCAGCACGGTCTTGTCGCTCGTGCAATCCTCAAAGCGGATGGAGTACCCGACCTCGTAGCCGACCTTGGTCCCCATTTCTTCCGCCACACGCGCGGCGACTGACATTGCAGCGACGCGACGCGGTTGTGTGCAGCCGATCTTTTGACCGTTGGCGGTATATCCGGCTTCGTGGAGGTACTGGGGGAGTTGGGTGGTCTTCCCCGACCCAGTCTCGGCGACAACAATTAGCACCTGGTGCTCCTTAATCGCCTGGATGAGGCCCTCCTTGTACGTGTAGATGGGGAGCGATTTGCGCGTTTCCTCGATTGTCTTGGCTATACGAATCACAATCCAAGTCAGTAGAAGGACCTACGGGTGGTGCAGCAAGCTTACCCCGTTTTTCTGCGGCGTCGATTTGATCCTGCAGCAGCTTCTCGGCGGCAGTCATCTTCACACCGGGCATGGCGGTGTCCATGACGAACTTGATCGTCTGGCTCTCGTCGAAAACGTACTCGTACTCGTCGTGTACTTCCGCCTTGTCCATCGCCCCAGACTTGAATGTACTGTGGTGGGTCTGACTGGCCTCCCATTGATCTACGTCGGTCACGAATTGGTCGTCCTTGGGCTTAGCCTCTTCGTAACGTCGATACAGCGCATTCTCCTTCTTCTTCTTGTCGATTTTGCCCTGCTCCGTGATATAGTCTTCCGGAAGCTGGTAGCCGTCCCACTTGTCGTTGATTTTCAACCGCTCCTCGACGAGCTTCAGTAGCTCTTTCTTGTGGTCTAAGTCGCGGCGCTCCCGTTTCGAGATCTTCATCCCGCTGAAAAGGGCCTCGTCGTCGGCTATTTCCTTGCGAAGCAGCTCGATTTGTTGAATCTCGCGCTTCGTCAGGTACTCTTGCCGTGAGTGCTGCCGCAGCGAAGGCATGGCGATTCCGCGGGCTTCTGCATCGTCCGCCAAGAGCCGCCGCTGAGCGGCCTCTGCCGCAGCGCCCTTGTCCTTTGACGACCGGTCCTCCACCACCTTCTTCGTCCGCTCGCGGTCTCGATCTCGAACCCGCTCCGCGAAGGCATCTCGGTCCTTGAGATCCTCCAGCCGTTCCCGCTCTCTCCGAACGTCCTCATCCTCCACGGATTCCATCTCCTCGTCAGAGCCGGGAGCTCGGGCATCGTCGTCGGCCTTCCGTCGCTTCCTCGCCTTCTCCTCCTCGTCGCTCTCCCACTCCTTGTCGTCGTTGTCTCGCTTTCGCGTATGCCGTTCCCGCTTCTCCTTCCCACTCTTCTCCTCCTTTTTGCGCTTCTCCTTCTTCAGCGGCACGACATCGCTCGGCCCCGCGTCGTCGTCGAGCAGGAAGCCGAACTTCTGGGAGCTCAGGGCCTTGGCCTCCTTCTCGGACTGCCGCCGGGAGCTGTCGACAGTGGTGCGCTTGTGCTTGTGCTTCCGGGGCGCCTGTCTGAATACTTCGTTGATAAACTCATGTGCATCGGGTGTGTCTGGCAAACCGGAGGCGTTGAGAGCAGAAAAGAGGCTGTCGGGGGTTTTTGAGGAGGACGCTGGAGAGAAATTCAGAGGAAGGGCCGTGCATGAAGCTGGATGGGACGGACCTGACGCTAATACATAGTCGATTATTTTACGATCTGCGAGACCGAAGAGCTATCCAGACAAATTAGCCCCATTCCATGTACACAGGACAAGGCTTACTCGGAGGGAATTGTCGCTGATGTATCGCTCGAGTTCAGCAGACATAAATTCAGGCAGAGTCGCCGCCGTTGTTGTCCCGTGTTGACGTGCTGTTATGTAAGCGCCATTCTCCTTTCGAATTTCTTTCGCGTCTTTCTTCGTTCCGCCACAGATGTCCCGGGCTTTGCGTCCCAGAAAATCAAAACCAAGTTATGCTGCTGTGTTTGAGCTGCTTGATGATGAAGCAGATGGCCAGCCTGTCGCCGGCCCATCCCGCAAAAAAAAACTTCTAGACGACGAGGACAGTGGTAGTGACTTTGCGCCGGAGAAAGAGGCCGCGCCTGTGGATCGCGACGGCGACGAGGACGAGGCGTCCGCAGATGCATCCCATGATGACGAGTCTCTTGATCTGGACGATTTGGCCCCGATGGAAGATGACGTTGTGGTCTCTGCCGCAAAGCCCCGTGCAGCACCGAAACCACGGGCAAAGGCATCCAAAGGCAAGAAAGTTGCGCCCGACGTCCTAATGCCGTCCCTCGGAAGCGGCTCAGGAATTACACGTACCTCGAAACGCCAGATTTATGTTCTCCCTACGCCCAGCGTCCACCACCGGCATAGAGCCGTTCCATTGTACTCGCGCAAAGGAAGCGTTGAGCGACTCTGTGCTAAACCTGCTCTGTTTGGGCCGCCGGTAACGGCACCGACCAATAATTTCACCCATAGTACTGCAGTTACCAATCGCGTAAACAAGGGCTGGGGGTTCAATGTCGGGGCGGGACCGCTCTGGGACTTGGTGGAGGATCGCGGGTGGTACAAAGAGGCTATGGCTACGGACGGCGACATGGAAATTGAAGCCAATCGACGGCCAATTACGCACAAGGGGCTGAGAGTCAAGCCCGATTGGCAAGTTCTCACTCGCGAGTACGAAAATCCCGCCAAGTGTTGATTCTCTGTTGACATTCGGTATTTAGTGAAGCCACGCCTTATCTGCCCACTGACACTGTTACGACCGAGGAAGGAAACCTCAAACCTCCTCCTCCCATTCCCTGCTCTTTCGGCCCGTTTGGCGACCAAAAGCGCCTCGAAGTCGAGATGTTCGAGAGTCTTGAAAACTGTCAGTTCTCTTGCTCTAGACGCCCCACCCGCCTCATTTTTCGCTACAGCCCAATTCTTTCTTGAGAGTAAATCACACACCTTCAATCCTGGTGCCCCGGCATGGGGGCTCGATTGGTGCCCAATTCACCATGACGACAGGGAAGGTAGCGTTCCAGCGCTCTCCAGTTATTTCATGGTCCCAATCATTTTCAGGCCGATCCTATACTCAATATCTAGCCGTCGCTCCCTTCCCCACCGCCTCGCACTCCCCTGACATTGGCGTCAAGGTGCAACGCCCTGCGCTTGCCTGCATACAGATATGGACTCTCAGTCCCACGAAGACTGTTTCAAATAAGAAGGATGCGGGGGTGATGAAATGCGCCATGGTTCTTTGCATCGACAGCGGGCCCGCCCACGACTTGAAATGGTGCCCGCTGCCCTCACATGATTCCGTCAGCGCACACCCAACATCCTAGATGGTGCCCAACTCATTCTCGGACGATTTAGATGAACGACCAAACGACGCGCCCGCGGAAACTTGGTCTGCTTGGTGGCACGTTTGAGGACGGCACATTCTGTATTTACGTTGTCCCCGACCCGTTGGATGTGACGCCCGCGGGCCACGATCCGTCCAGGCCTGTGTTTGGTATGCGGATACATTTCGTCCGTACGTATGAAAATCTTAAACCTCGTGCTTTCAGTGAAGCTTCCAGAACCGCTCATTCGCATCGAGTTGGAAGAGACAGCGTGTTGGTCCTTTGATTGGGCGAACAGTGAATTGGTTGCGATTGGAACTACGCACGGTATGTTTTTCGTCAAGATTTTGTCCATTTTCTAATGAAGTTAGGTACCATTGCGGTGTATCATCTTGGTCAAATCCTCAAAGAGAGTTGTGGGCCGAGTATGTCGCCCCAGTTTCGGAATCTATGTCTCTCAACGCTGTTTAGACCCGCCACTCCCTGAGAGTATTCTTCCCTCCCACTATCTCACTATTCATCAATCTGCGATACGCGCATTGGTGTGGATTCGCGCCCCTCCCAGCTGGCCATCAGGGGGACCTCGCGTAAATGCAGATCCTACTGTCATTGTCAGCGGAGGTTACGACGGCTTAGAGGTTCTCACAGACATTCGCGAAGGCCACGGCTCGATCATGAATCGAACGAGAGGTATCTTGATCCTCCTCCTGGCGTTCATAAATGCACGTATTTACCGTGCGCAACAGATGTGATAAACACCATGACTTACTCTCCATTCGGCGGAGGTCCAATCACCATTGACCACGAGAACATCGTGAAGGTTTACTCGGTGTCACCCAGCATGCTTGGGCGGGGACACATCCTGATGGAGCCTCAGGGTCCAATTTGGGTATAGCAGCCCTGTCAATCCGCGAATGGCGATCTTACTTGGATTGCAGAGCTTACACGCCTCGGATTACCACCCTCAGCTCGCAGTTGGCTCGGCCGACGGTGTATGCAGTACGACTAATACGCTCAGGTCTACGCGTCGAGGCGGTGCCGTTGTTCGTTTGGCTTTCCTCGCAGTGGTTTACAAGTCTTAATCCCGATATTATTACTGCAGCCCTTCTTTGTGCACAAGATTTACCAGCTCGATTACAGCCGCAAGACCAAAGAGTTCCGGATGCTGGAACATTTCTTCCCCTTGGTGCGTTTCTCGCTATTCCACCTGAACCCTCGTTCTGATTTTGTCTCCAGGAAGCACAGGACCGTCCGACGCAAGCGAAGGCAATAAGAGCCGAAAAGGCCAAAAACAGGGATACGACATACGTGGCACCGACTAGCACTGGAGTGTGGCCGAAGGAGGTCGGCGTCCAGCGTGTCGTTTGGAACTGCGGGAACGGCCTAGGATCTTCGTCGCTGCTCGCCTCTTCCACGGGCTCTGGACTTTGCAGAGTCGATGTGGTCTGGGGCAGATGGCTCAACGACAGAGTGCCTTATGCGTCGATCCCAATTCTGAGAATGGAAGTGGAGGGTGATGCGATGGATGTCGACTCGGACGAATCAGCCTGACGGCTCGCTCTTCATATATTGCTTCTTGACTAGTTTCTTGGGCTGAAACCAGGGCAACGAGTTGATATCTTTCGCTGAATCGTTTTTACACATAGAATACAGACAAAAATTGTACAATAGTTCATCTTGGGGCCTTTTCGACCTTACTCAAAAGTGACCTTGTTCTATTTGGTTGGGCGTTGAGTGCTGGATATCCAGATGGTACTTGAGCGCTGACTGACCTTGTAGAACGCGACGTAACCCTTGATGTTTTTGGCTTTCTCAGATGTGTCGGGGTAGTACCACGCGACGTCCTCTACGGTCTTGCCGTCAACGGTCGCGTTGTAGTACGACGCTTTCCTGGCAGTGGTGAGCCTAAGGCTGCCGCATCTAGTAGAAGTATGCATACCCTTTCCACGGGCAAATAGTACTGTGATTTTAATGGTTTGATGAATGAAGACGCATCTGGATGCTTTGCTCACGACGTATTGGAATCACTGAAGAGCTCGGACTTGACCGAGGCAGGAGGGAAGTAATGATTGTTTTCGACGACGACTGTCGCGTCTGAGTCCGCAAGCGTTACTCCGTTCAAAGTGGCCTTCATGCTGTGGTTGTTTCTTGGACAGAGTGGTGGTTCGGAGCAGGGAGTGGTGCGGCCCAAGCGTTATTTATGAACTTGCAGGGGTACACGTGATGAATTAGCAAGACGCGATTTGGCTCCCGATCGGGTTCACGTCAGTCGTAGATTTATACAAAATTTCGCGAAATGCGATGTAGTTAGTGGTAGTGAGTAATTATGTCTCGTAGCCGCTGTCGTCCGCCTCGGAGACACTGTCGGCGGACTGACAAGCAACTCGTGAGTAGAAGTCGGCAGCCCGCAATTATTCAGCGCACCTGGCCCTTCCATCTCAGCATCAACTCTCTGGTTGTCACCAATAAACCAAAGCCCATATCGTCAGCCTCTGACCCATAGCCGGTTTGCTCGGTGAGCAGACAACACCCTCTCGCCAGTGTTTCCTGTTTCCGGCCAATAGCTGCAGAGATTTGCCAGTACTCTGTGCATTCAGCTTTGTATCGCTGAAGGGCAAGCGCCATGACCGCGTCAAATCGTTTCAGCTTGGCTTCTGCCTGTTTAACCGCTGTAGTAGACCGTTCATCCGTAGACGAATCGTTCGCCTCCTCCACCAGTGTCATCACCCAGGAGTATGGTTCAACGGGGGCCTTGGGAAACCGATGGGACCAGCCATCTTGGTGGGCATCGACCGCGGAAATATATTCATCGATCAGGTGGAAGAGGATGGAAAAGAGTGTCCTGCCGGTCGCGACTTGAACTTTGGCGTAGAGAACGTTCTACGTGTGGATTATACACGTCAAAATAACGCGTCATTTAGGTGCACGAGCACGCACCTCAACAGCAGTGAACACAAACTCATACCCGCGCAGCCATTCAAGGTAGAGTTCCCCTTGCAGCATCTTCCTTTTGCCTTTCAAGTCGTGAGATCTCTCCGCGACGTCGTTTTTGACGCGCTCGATTATTGACTGAACCATTTCAATCATGCTTGGTGCTTGTTCACTGCCTGAGGTGGAAGTGAGAAAGGACGATTGACGCGTCGATGGACTTGGACGCGTACCAGAGGCCATTCCCTTGAGCGCCTTCACGGTAGCATAATCGACAGTCCTTGCTAGTCGTCGAAGGAGCTTATCCAGGGTCCAGGGAGATGTCTGCGACTTTGAGGGGCTGTCCTCTGCGAAATGGTTAATTTCAGCCGTGTTTCTGGACGCGTCTAAGCACCTTGAGGACGCGCTTTACGGTCGTCGGAACATTGCTTCTTGCTAGGAGATCCGCCAGCAGAAAGATGTGCAGGGGAACGTTTGAGAGAATTTGTGGAATCGGCAAGAACTGAAGCTGGCATGGTGGGAGGGAGCCTGAGAGTTACACCGTGTCACGCCGTCGCGTCTTAAACAATCGCGTCCGGACCTGCCCTAAACAGTTCACGTGCCACTCAATTTTCATGTCGTCCGCCGATTCAAGCTCCAAGCCTCCAGAGAAACTGAGTGCATTTGAGCGATGGCGGAGAAACGCAATGCTCGCCACTGGGCTCGGTGTCACAGACGACGAGAGGCTTGATTACCTTGTGGAATCGACTCGGCGGGCTTGCGAGGAGAAGAAGCTACGATTCATGGAACGAAGTGCGTTGCATTTCCCTTGCGCATGAGCTCAGCCGACCCCCACAGGTTCCGCGGTGATTTTTATGCTCAAGCATCTCAAAGCGGCAGGCTGTGAACTTCCACCATCTAACATGATATGTGCACCTTGCGACCGCCGATCCGCTGGCGGTTTCAATCCGCAGAAAGGCGTTATCGTTCTGTGTCAGGGCGTTTACTTCGGCGACGCTCACATGGAAAACGCAATGCTCCACGAGATGATACACATGTTTGACCAGTGCCGGTTTAAAGTCGACTGGGATAACCTCCGGCACCATGCATGCAGTGAGGTTTGTCGTTTGTTCTCTTCCCGAAGACATGAAATAAACTGGCCCTTGAAGATCCGCGCCAACAGTCTCAGCGGTGACTGTAGATTCTCCCGTGAATTACGCATAGGTTCTTTGGCTTTCACCAAGCACCATCAAGTAAGAGATCCCCTGGCCTTCGAATCTTTTTACATGGTTATCTCATAGGATTGCGTGCGGCGACGATCAATCACATCTGTGTCCCGCAACTTGATGTGTCCAGACAAGGCGACTGCTGAGCGGGTCGTAAATGAGGTGTTTGAAAGCTGCTTCAAGGACACTAGACCCTTCGACGAGGTACGTGTCTACAATGTCCCTGTTCTCAGCTCTTAACGTGTTGCTCTACGCAGATCTATTAACTTGTTGCCCTACGAGCTGCTTACGACTGATACAATCACGACGGCGCAGATTATCATTATCTCATCTTCAAGTCTTAATCCTCGTGTATTTTTTATTCGGCATAGATAATTCATCAATGTTCCCTCTCTACACAGGGCAGCTATCGATTCCGAGCGGGCCGATTACAGCTTTGCCTTTGTCACCTTTCTGAGCTCTTTGGCACGCTCTCGCAACACCCTTCTAAGGAGCTTCCCGCTGGGGTTTTTCGGGATGGTCTCCACGAACTCTACGCCGCCAGCAAGATGCTTGTATGCGATCTTGTTTTCGGCGACGTGCTATTTGCATGCGTCAGAACCATGTCCGAAGAGTCAACTACTGAGCTCACTTTCAGTATGGAGGTTCTGATTCCCTGTAGGATGCTGGGCTCGCGTTCGACCCTGCTAGCTGTGTCTGCAGTCAACACGACGAACGCCAGCGGCACCTCGCCGCCTGTACGATCAGGATCAACAGCTGGTATAGGAGGGAAGAACGAACTATAGTCATCTGGGACGCCCACAACACACGCGTCGGATATGTCGGGGTGGTCCCTACGCCAGCGTCGCTTTAGTAGCTGCGTGACGGAATGAAATCGAAACGTACAACAACGTGCCCTCTAATTCGGCGGGAGCGACTTGGAATCCTCTAACCTTGATTGGGACGTTAACAATGACGACGCTGATCAATTTATATCAGGAATTCACCTTCATGATTTCTTTAATCCTGTCTATAATCCACAGCTCGCCGTCGGGTGTAATCCTCACTTCGTCTCCAGTTCTCACGAAGCTTGGGGAAAAATATGCGCATGAGGACCGTAATATCAAACGAGTATTTGTGATTACCCATCGTCGGTGAACGTTTCCTTGGTGCTATCAGAAGTGTTCAGTTGCGACTAAACATAATGCAGAGAAAACATACGCTTGCGGATTCTTGTAATACCCAAGCGCATTAGAAGGCGCCTTCACCACCAGCTCGCCGACCTCATTAAAGCTTCCCAGAGTCCCATCACTCTTGACCACGCGAGCAATGACTCCAGGGATAAGTTGCCCTCCACCTGTAAGCTGTCATCGACCTGCTCATCTGCCGAGAAGGGCCAACACTGACTACCGGAGATACCCCTCTTGCGTTCAATTGACCAGATACTGGGTCACTTCAGTTTTTTACGGAACCGCGGAAGAATAATGCCTACCTGGTGACGGTGCAGGTCTCGGTCATCCCATACCCTTGTCCTATATGAGCTTCGGGAAATAATTTGAATAGTTTCTGGTTGACTTCGTCCGACAGAGGTGCCGCGCCTGGCGAATGAATGAGCTACATGTTGTGATAACATGGGTAAAAAATACCGATCATGATATATCTTATTCCATTCAGGTCGTACTTCTTGACGGCTGGATGCTGAATTATCTTGTAAGCTGGGTCAAACACATTGCAAAACTGCATACTTTGCAGAGTAACACCGCCTGGGGTGGGACAATCCTTCCGCAAATATATGAATATTGTACATGGCCAAAAAGATGGGTAGGGCTTACATCAAGTGGGAAATGCGGTGGCGTACGATACTTCGAAGCATGGCTTCGAAATTGAACTTCGGCACAACAACGATGGTCATCTGTAAAAGTTAGCCTCTCATGCGACCATATGGAATGGTACCCCTACCGCACAATAAAGCAGAAAGTGCAACTGATAGCCTATAAGTTAATATACTCAATCCATTAGGGAGTCCTCACATTAACGACTAGACCGTAGATGTCTAGATCATTACATCGGCATCGAGATCACCAGGGAATAAGATAAAGTGCGCACGATAGAAGGGAAGGACTGAGTTATTTTAGATCAGTAGTATCCCTGTCATTGAGAGGCTCACTGACCTCCTATAGCAACATCCCCAGGACGATAGCGGCGGTCTTTCCATTCCGTCGTTTCATCTTGCTTGCTATGTGCATGAAGTTGGAGGACGTTGGCAATCACAGCAATGTGAGGTATTGCAACAGCCTAAAACGTGTATTTGTTGCCATAAATAAAGAGGAAAAATCTGTTACCTTCGGGGTCCCTGTGGTACCTAACATCCTGGTCAGATTGGACCACCTGGAGCATCACAAAAAAATACCAGACGAAAAGCTTAGGAAAGCAAGTTTGGTCTTTCCTTCGCCCGGTTTCAATCTGCGTTCAGGAACGGTTTTCATATGGAGCCCGCGCTTTATTAAATTATCCACAGTAACGAAATTTGGGACCGAAGAGTTTGGAACATCGAAAACTAAGATTCGGTCCAGGGGTAGACCTATTGCCTTCGCAGCAGAGATAGAGACATCCAGTGCGTCTGGATAAATTATCATGAGAGCGGCTTTGGTTGCCTTGAGTTGGAATTCGAGCTCCTGGCGAGAAAAATCCGGATTCGCTGGGGAAACAATAGCACCGAGACGGTGGGCAGCCCAGATGGCGACTGGATAGTCTACAAGAGATATATTTATACTATCAGAACATATTTGGTATGGAAACATACCGATATGGTTCCTACTGAATAACAGGACTGGTTGACTGCTGAGATATTGGGCATAAATAAATAAAGTCTAACTCACCCACGTCTTCCTCCCCTACAAACAGAATCATGGGTTAGCATATAAAAGGTATCAACCAGGAAGTTCGCTAAGTACCAATTGAATAGAGCAAAGAAAGAGCGTTCGTGAGTCCGTGCGTGCGCTCCCGGAGCTTGAGAAAATTCAGGGATATCGGAGTGGGCTTTGTCGAGCTACGCACCTCCTCGAGGTGGACCTGTCGCCCCGATGCATCATCTATTAAACATGGCGTATTCGAAGGTCTAGTTGGGCGCGCAGGGTCGCGTTGGTCGAGTTGGAATTGAGGAATGGTCACGTCATCCGGAATTGCTGGAAGCGTTCCTCTTGAGACAGAGTGTATGTCGCTCATGGCGGAGAGGTTCTAGGAAAGGCCCACAGCGCCCCGGTCCCCACGCCGTGGCGGCCGTGCTCAGCCGCAGAATCCATTGCCGTAAAGGGTGAGAAAGGCCCCGGTTATCAGTCAAGTGACCATGTCATGTGAGCGATCGGCGTCACACGCGAGCTGTCACTAAATAGGGGCTCCTGACAAGCTCCTGAAGTAAGCCATGCCTTTTCTCTCAGCGTCCGTCCAAGACGTTGTGGCACAAACAGAGTAAGTCGGGATTCTTAAGTTATTCGTTTCATTCACGCGATGAGGATGAGGAGGTGGAACGAATTGTGAACATAGAAATCAGATAAAACAATATGCTACAGTTTCGCCCGTCCTAGTTGTGCCTGTCGCTCTTTTACCTGCTCCCGCAAAACACGTCGAAGGATTTTTCCACTAGCGTTTTTAGGGATGAGGGAAATGATTTCAACGCCTCCTGTCAAGTGCTTATACTTGACCTTGTTGTCCGCAACGTACTGGAGAACGAGCTAGTTCAGAACTACCTCAGTCACAGATTCGCACCACAGATTTTACCTTCTTGATGGAGGCCTGAATAAGCTCCGGTTTATCCTTGGCCCTTTCTGCGGCTTCCTCCTTTAAAACGACGAACGCAAGCGGAACCTCGCCACCTTGGTAGTTATGTAGGGCGACGTCCTATTGAACCAATAACTGTCCACTTACTGTTTTTGTCGGGCACTCCAACCACGCAAGCATCGGAGACGTCGGGATGGTTTCTGCGTCCGTTAACCCAGGCACCGAACCACAAAGAGCAAACATACAAAATGAAGCCTTCCAGCTCGGCAGGCGAAACTTGAAATCCCCGCACCTTGATGAGCTCCTGCGGATGGAATGTTCGTCTTCGGTGATATAGAAATTAATTTCGCCAACCTTGAGCCTGTCAGTGATCCAAACTTCCCCGTTCTCGTCAATTTTGACCTCGTCGCCGGTCCGATACCATCTCGAAGAGGGATCAATATTTCGAGAGTGTAAAAAAGAGCTGACGCACCCGTCAACAAAGGCCTCGTCTGTCCTGAAGGATAGGGCAAGATGAAAAATATTCAATCAGGCCCAGCGGAAAGCTCACGCGTTCTTGTGGTAACCGAGCGCTAACGAAGGTGTCTTGACGACCAACTCTCCAGGCTCGTTATATCCAGCTAGAGAGCCGTCGTGCTTGACAACTCTCACTGTGACGCCAGGAAGAAGTATTCCAACGCCTTTCGAAGTATGTTACTCGGTGGTGAACTGAATGAGGTAGATCCGACTTACTGCCACAAGAGAACGGTCGAGCAATCGGAGTCATAGTCAAGATACAGGCTACCTCAGTCAAACCTTTGCATCGCATGGTTGAGCAGGATACGAAGATGTAATGAATTGCTGTACCATAAGCTTGGCCTACTGTCGCCCGGGGGCACACCCGCTTCAGCTGTTCTTGAAGTTCACTTGTCATCGGCGCAGCGCCGCACTTATCCCGCGTAAATAGGGATGACGCACGAGGGTAAGACTCTCACCTCAATAAATTTAATGCTACTCAGATCATACTTCTTCACATCTGGATTCTGCGAACAAAGGATTCATGGAGATTGTTGGGTTTGTTAAAATCGGCCTACCTTGCATAATGCGACCACGATGGGGGGCACCAACCTTTGAAGAAAAGCTTGAGAAAAGCTTTCAGGCAGCGAAGCAAAATACCTACACAAGATGTTGTATGCGATGACGAGCGATACTTTCGAGCATGTCGGTGAGCACAAACTTTGGGATGACGACCAGGGATGTCTGCATATTTCTGAATACCTTCACACAGTTCGACAAACGATATGATACTCACTCCACAAAACAGTAGCCAATGAAGCTAATCCGGCGACGTGATGTGTTATTATTTCCGAGCCCTTGAAACCACCAATGACACACATTGAAAGCCAGTCCGGCGGCGTGGAACCATGGGAGAATAGCCATGGATATATCTCCGGGACGCAAAATCTGACGGGCATCCTGATTCAGAAAACTCAACTGGATCTTAATGAGAACCCGATCAGTAACCTGCAAAAGTTGCCGTAATGGTTGAAAACCTACGAGATTTGCTATCATGCCAGTATGGCTTATCGCGACGGCCTTGACATTATTTTTAATCTGAGTAACTATCCTATTGAGCGAATCCGTCTAACCTTTGGTTGGCCGGTGGTGCCGGACGACATGCACAGTGTCGCGATTTTGGTTTTTCCTTCCCCGGGCCCAAGTTTCCTCGGGACGAATCTTGGACCATGGATACCTTCCTCGACGAGCATGGAAACGGACGGCACATTTGTTCCGGGATTGGCATCGAGTAATATAACTCGGTCGGATGAGAGTCCAGCAAGATTCGCAGCTTTGGTTGCCGTCTGAAGGCTGCTCGAATGGGCTATGATCAATGTGGCATCGGTGATCTTGAGTTGATACACCAATTCGTTTGGAGTGTTGGCAGGATTCGCCCCGCTGGCAGTCCTCGTTCAGTAAAGTCCGCTCGAGCAACAGTAGGCTCGCCCACGTGAATATCGCGCCGAGGTATTGAGTAGCCCAGATGGCGACAGGATAATCTGACAAGACCGATCCGATGCATGGTTAGAAAGGTAAATTTCACGGATTGCATACCGATGTGGTTGGGACTACAAATAAGTACTAGCACTCCTATTAGCGAGTACCTCGGCAAGCCGGAGACAGCTTACCAACGTCTTTTTCGCCTGGCGTAGTTGAAATCCCAATAAGCAATATACCATTGGGATGCCCCGGTCGAATTTGACCCACCGATCTTATATTTCGCGCTCAGAGATTTGGCCAAACCCGACGTTCGATCGCGAAGCTATGGACGTGGTTAGAATATAGGTTACTCTACATATTTTATGCCCACTTCATTCAAAGAAATGCCGCGTCCAGTCGCGTTCTCTATCAAGCAGGGCGTCGCTCCTTGGTTAGGTCGCAAGGGGTGGCGATAATCCAGCATAAACTGCGCGACTGTCAGGTCATCCGGAACATGCGCGTCAAGTGCGGGGCCATGAAATTCAGCCATTGTCTTGAGATGATTGCTGTCAGGCGTAGGGGAGAAAGGGTACATTCAAGGTGAGTCAGTGGGGTTTTTTATATGTGCCTCTCGCTTACCCGGTGTTAACGGTTGCAAGCAGAGGCAAGCTTTAAGCGGTTGCCTCGGGGTTGATATGACTCTGAGGCGTCGGATTGTATCGGCTGTGAAATGAAACAAAGATGAGGCGTCGCGCTCGCTTGCACGCCAATCGCGCTGATGAAGAGGCAGACAATTTTCAAACTTCGCCGCAGGCTAATAATATGTAGCGCCACACTCAGCGAGAATCTCCAGGAATCTCCGCGGCCCACGGGGCAGAAGGGTGCAGACGCCGAAGGGTAGCGAATGGTCGCCGGCTGGAGCCTCTCAATTAAAACGACCGGCTCAAATTAACATATTGTGGTGCGTTCTAGAGATAAATCAGACGAAGCTGAAGACGTGTCTCCTTCGGGTCAAGGCCTCGGGTATCGCCATACCGTCACAAGCGCGATTGGAGCTGTTCAGCCCGTTCAGCCCGAGCCGTAATGCCGGGAGTTTCGTCGGCCGCTCTGGAAAACGAGCTCCGGTTATCGTACCACCAGCGCATCACATACTCTTTCTCGCGATCGCCTACCCGCTCTGAGACCTCCACAAACGTCGCATCAACCAGCTCCTTCGTTTCGCGACTGTCTGATTGCGCACTGCCACGTGTCGTAAGAATAGTCCTGATCTCCTCCAATACCCGTGGAAGGAGGTTCGGTGGGAGCGCGGGGACGACGGAGACGAGCGTCAGATGCAGGCGATGCAGTCTATCATCGACGGTAGAGGGGTTCTGGTCATTATCCCGCAGCGAGAGCTCGTGAATGGTGGCCAACAGTGCGTCAATGCAGTACCAGGCAAGCGCGTACATGCCATCTGTGACATCGCCGCCCGAAATCGGGCTCTGAGCGCTTGCACAGGCACTCCGCACCAGCGATGCGAACGCTAGCCGGAGCTGCGGCGTGCTGAGCCTGCCGTCAATAGAGTTCTGCAAGAGCAAACAGAGTTAGGGGATGCTGCAATCTTGCCGCATCAATCAAGGCGCACCTCGATCAGACAATGGGCGTAGAACGGAACCATCCGCTCGGTGAACCTGGGCCCTTGAGCGGCTGCGTCGGAGGAGGCGATATGCTCCTCTCCTGCCGCATGATGGTCTGCGTGCGAGGCGAAGATTGCCAAAACGACCGAGTGGCTGGATTCATAAACCTCGCGATGTGAAGGGTCAGAGAGCTGGCTAGGAACAAGAAACCGGGGCGTAAGCGGTCGAATATTGAATTGAGCCAAGATCAACGTACGGGAGGGCAAGCGGTAAGGCATATGATTGAATGCAGTCATCGGTCAACACGGGGACGAGTTGCTCGATGCATGTTAGTGCATAGGCCTTTTTAGTCTGTATATCTAAACCAAGGTTTGTGTTACATTCACGCGCTAGGACAGAGAATACGGACCGGAGTTTTGATCGTCTTTGTGACCTTGCCATTCTCGGATAGAAAGGCAAAGCTCAGGCACAAATCGATTGCTCTCCTCTTCGCTTTTCGCGAGAATATCGAGAGCGAGATAAAAAGTCTTCTTCAACTCCACGAATCCCGGAGTAGCGGTCGTTGTGACGCCTCCGAATTGCGATATGACGAAAGAC
Organism: Mycena vulgaris; assembly: GCA_029204335.1. Taxonomy (NCBI): domain Eukaryota; kingdom Fungi; phylum Basidiomycota; class Agaricomycetes; order Agaricales; family Mycenaceae; genus Mycena; species Mycena vulgaris. Next base: position 141,786 of record JARGYA010000351.1, read on the forward strand.
AGGTTCGAGAGTGTGTGCAGTACTGTCAGCGCCAATGTGGATGGCGTGGGCCCTACGACGGAATAAGCTGCTGGAGGGACGAAGACTGCTGAAGAGAGGGCCGCGTCTGCGATCATGATGTTGGCAAATAGAAGAGTCTTGAGAGTCGTCCAAACAGGTCCCTGCGTCCCTTCGTGCGGTCAGGATCCAATACACGAAGACAAAAGGAAAAACCAACCAATATTCTCGTCGGTAACAGCTTCCCCCCTCGCATCCATCGCTTTCTAAGCTCTTAGAAATGGGTCGAAGCGCTTGTAAGGTCGCAGCGGCGGTAACCATGCCTTCTGCAGGACGAGATTCACAGAGAATTGTCACAGTCAGCGCAGTTAATTTCGATATTGGAGCTATGAATTCCATGAGGGGAGAGTCATTGATAGTCCGGAGAGTGGGCGAAGAGGACTGGGGAGATAAGGTCAAGTCAGGGAAGTGAACATCAGAGACTCACAGTGGCTTCTCGAGATGTAGAAGAGGAGGCAGCAGAAAGAAACGTCCCCGAGGCAAATGCGGAGGCGACGGTAAAGGTGAGAAGGTCGGTGAGAACGGATAATGGGAGGCTTTGAGCTTCCCAGGCACAACTAATGTGAGGGATTGCGAGGCTAGTATCAAGGCCAAAGTCATCGTATCAACTATGTCAAACGCAAGATTAGAACGGTGTCAGAATAACCAGACAATGCTACGCACTGACCATCTCCAACTGGGTGGAATTCCGTCTCCCATCCTCCACTGCTCGATGCATACGTGTCCATAGACTCGGCCACAGAGATGACAACTTCATCCTCTATCTGCGATCGTCCAATCTCGAGATTCTCTGCGATTTTGAGGTCCTCCAACCCGGCGAGAAGGCCCCCGCAGCACGCCAATCTAAGAATCGGTTGACCGCCTTTGATTCCCTTCAATACTGCGCTACACCAGTGCTTCACGCGGGCCTTTGTGCTCATTGCGAATACAAAGCTGAGAGCAGACCGGTTCTCCGCATTCTTGCAGTCGCGATATTTCAGATGCGTCGCATGACGAAAAGCC